>VYZU01068953.1:63166-98539 GCA_013401355.1 Ceyx cyanopectus | reverse complement strand
AATACCCACCTGGATAACTATTAAAGGATAATAATCAAAGGGGTGGAACAGATCAGGCAGCCTTCCTTTAATGTCTTTAACCTGAGCACCAGGGAGGCAACAGTCTTTCCTGTGTGCTGGGTCAGGTCTGAAGATCTGCCTCTCTAAGTGTATGAGAAATTCTCACACCCAGTTCTCAGTGTGTAACAAACTGCATCAGCTCTGGACTTACCTACAGGCAGCAACACCTGATTACAAGCCATGTCCCTAAGGGAGTACTGGATGAATTATAATTGTATTTACCCCCAGAAAGAACCACGTTGGCACATGGCAGCTCTGAGAAGATACCCTCACCCAAGGCAGGGCTTCAGATTTTCTCTCAGCCACTCTGAGTGATTTTTCACTTTTTCCTCACAGTTATTTGTACTCTGAGAGAACCTTGATCTGAGGAAGGAGGAAGACTCATTTTTACTTGCACACACCATTCATGGCATCTCCCCCAGAAGGAAGCAGGGCTGAGGAGCCAGAGAGGATTGGAGCAGTGAACTCCGAACCAGACTTACCTTAAAACATACATTTTCAACAGACTACAACAAATAACAGAGACTTTGATTTGGGAAAATACTTGTAAGAGCTCTCTGCCTTCCAAAATCAGTGCCTGCAAGTCATTTTAGCAAAAAATACCCATTATAAAGCAAAGTCTGCAAATATCATGCAAGCTATTAAAAATCAGACAACTTCCTGACCTAATTCAGGGATGGAAACCAGAGTCTGGGCTGTCACTGGGTGCTGAACTGACCTCTGAATCATCTGAGCTAATTGTCAGAAAGGCTTCAAACCATCTGAAGACTCTGGGGCTGTGAAAATAAATAAACCACCCCACCAAAAAATAAGCAGCTCACTCCTAGATGTTTCATCCATGAAAGTGAACCACAGCAACTTAAAATACCTCTTGAAGGAAGTTTTGGCTTGATTTTATATTTAGTTTTAACATACAAATCACCGAGCTGGTCTGTCCAGCAAAGCCATCAACATGTAAAAAAAAGTCTGATTCTGAAGAAAACATAAAATGTCACTATCACAACTTAAATGCAGACATTCAGGTCTAATCTCCTCTCTTTCTATACATAAGGATCATCCTCAAACTCTGAAATAGATAAACTGAGATAAGATAGAAGTCGCCCACAGAGAGTAAAGGAGATTTATTATTCAGTGGAAGGCAGTCCTATTGATGCTGCCCATATCCTGGGGGGGATGTACAGCCCATCCCTGAAATAAAGCAGTCATTTTAACTACATTCCAACATCNTAAAGGGGTTAATAACATTAATGTGCTAATATTTTGCATTCCAAGAGGAGGCTCCAAGCTGTTGGAAACACAGAGAAGAATTTCATGGTACTAACAGCTTTCTCCCAGTCCTATGGGACTGAGACAACTCAAAGTTTAAGTGCTTAGGAGAAAAGCTCTGTAAAGCTATGAAGGGTAATCAATAGGGCTCCCACCAATTGATAATACAGCCTGAAATGAAATAAATTGGCCATAACAAAAATGCCTTACCCTTGTTCTCATCATTAATCTCAATAAAGGGAAAAATACAGTCTCTACTACAGGACCAGAATAGCCCACATTCAAGTATTTTCACACTACTTTTAACAACACAAAAAAAACTTCACAAATACAGGAAATTTTCAAGAGAATGACACTGTTATCAGGGCTGAGCATTTTATCACTCTGACAGGGGATGTTCTAAGACCAATCCCAAATCTAGAAGCATGCAGTGTGGTAAATAAGCCATGGAGAAGTACAGCAGAGGAAGGCTCTGGTATCTGTGCTTCCAGCAGCCACTGGGCCAAAGCAGCCTGCAAGGGAGCATTGGGCTCAGTACAGAGGGAACATGCTCTGGGACACCCAGCAGAGTGACTTTATTGCTGTACAGGTTTCCTTACAGGTGAAAGGGAAACTGACAAAACCAAAACAAACACAAAACAAACCAACCACGAACAAAAACAACAAAACCCACACCACAACAAAAAAATGTGTGTCCGGAGTTCACTTCTGAAATGTGTTCCTAATTTTGTGCAAAACTGTACCAATGTGATACACTGCCCCAAAATAATGGGCTAATATAGAGGTTTGAACAATTTTGGTAAGCAAACAGGATTGAATCCTTGATCTTTTCCTGATTAAAATGCAATTATAGCTATTGATATCATTAGAATCTTCCCACATGACCTATCTCACATCTAAATGATTTAGTAATATTTTAAGTATTATAATTTCCTCAAAGGTTAAATTTTAAAAAGTGACTGAGATTAAAAAAAGGGGGTGAGAAGTATGAAGGTCAAGGATGAGAATAAATCAGCCTTAATTTACCCAATTATAAAGTTTCAGTGAAATCTCTGCCTCTCTAAGTGTATGAGAAATTCTCACACCCAGTTCTCAGTGTGTAACAAACTGCATCAGCTCTGGACTTACCTACAGGCAGCAACACCTGATTACAAGCCATGTCCCTAAGGGAGTACTGGATGAATTATAATTGTATTTACCCCCAGAAAGAACCACGTTGGCACATGGCAGCTCTGAGAAGATACCCTCACCCAAGGCAGGGCTTCAGATTTTCTCTCAGCCACTCTGAGTGATTTTTCACTTTTTCCTCACAGTTATTTGTACTCTGAGAGAACCTTGATCTGAGGAAGGAGGAAGACTCATTTTTACTTGCACACACCATTCATGGCATCTCCCCCAGAAGGAAGCAGGGCTGAGGAGCCAGAGAGGATTGGAGCAGTGAACTCCGAACCAGACTTACCTTAAAACATACATTTTCAACAGACTACAACAAATAACAGAGACTTTGATTTGGGAAAATACTTGTAAGAGCTCTCTGCCTTCCAAAATCAGTGCCTGCAAGTCATTTTAGCAAAAAATACCCATTATAAAGCAAAGTCTGCAAATATCATGCAAGCTATTAAAAATCAGACAACTTCCTGACCTAATTCAGGGATGGAAACCAGAGTCTGGGCTGTCACTGGGTGCTGAACTGACCTCTGAATCATCTGAGCTAATTGTCAGAAAGGCTTCAAACCATCTGAAGACTCTGGGGCTGTGAAAATAAATAAACCACCCCACCAAAAAATAAGCAGCTCACTCCTAGATGTTTCATCCATGAAAGTGAACCACAGCAACTTAAAATACCTCTTGAAGGAAGTTTTGGCTTGATTTTATATTTAGTTTTAACATACAAATCACCGAGCTGGTCTGTCCAGCAAAGCCATCAACATGTAAAAAAAAGTCTGATTCTGAAGAAAACATAAAATGTCACTATCACAACTTAAATGCAGACATTCAGGTCTAATCTCCTCTCTTTCTATACATAAGGATCATCCTCAAACTCTGAAATAGATAAACTGAGATAAGATAGAAGTCGCCCACAGAGAGTAAAGGAGATTTATTATTCAGTGGAAGGCAGTCCTATTGATGCTGCCCATATCCTGGGGGGGATGTACAGCCCATCCCTGAAATAAAGCAGTCATTTTAACTACATTCCAACATCAGCACGTGCTATGATCTTCCCATTATTTTGGACTTAAAAGGTGTTACACAAACCACTTCATTCTGCTATTGCACACCACCAAAAAGAAGGCATAAAAAGTGTGCAGGGTAAAACGGTGCTCAGTGTAAAGGAACAGCCTCACTCCTGGAGAAACAATCAGAGGATCAAACGTCCTCTTGCAATCAGCATAACAAAGGCAAGATAAGAGGAAGCAAGAGCAGTTCTGCTCAGGTGTGAGCTAGCAGGTTGGTAGACACAAGCATATGGAAGGAGTAACGCCTCCTGTGCTGAATAATGGGAGGCACTTCAGCTCTCTTTGCTGCTCTTACCTTATTAAGCTCCTGGGCACACCATCTACTTAAGAACAATGTAAGAAAGCTACAGCATTGCCACTTCAGAAGCTTAAATACCATCAAACCCCAGGTCTCTGCAATGTTTAATGGTCCTATCAACATTTTAAGATCAATCACTAAGCTTCACTCGTAGCTCTGAACAATGTATTTAAAAACACAACTGAAAAGTCTGAGCATCAGAAAATTATCCCTAACAAAAAATAAACCCCCTGTATCACAGGAGCAGGCAATTCTTCTATGCAAAACCTTCCTCCTCCAGTCTTCCTTCCATATATTTAATCATGTTAGGAGAAACTTCTGTGGAATTGGTTGTCAGAAAGAAATAGTGAGGATGATCATGTTTTCACAGAAGCGATGTTAATAATGCATGAGGAAATGAAAAATATTTAGTTGCAATTTTCTAAGCTTTTTAGCAAAATACTCACTAATCTCTTGCTTCATATACAGTATCTGGGTGAAAACAGGATCTCTCCCCCAAATCCCTTTTACCTGATCGGGTCAATGATAAATTCTTAACATGAGACAAGAAAGTTGTTTGGGTTTTTTATAACCTATTCCAGATACTGCCCCTTCTCCCTTTTAAGAAATATTTCTCCTTAACTTACCCTTGGGTAACACTCCCTGTGACTCCCCTCACATCTGCATGCCCTGCTCCTCATGGTGGACTTCATACATGCTAACACCTCCTTGAGGAGCAGAGCTCTGAACAAAATCTGGGATGCACTGACAAAATCTTCAAGAACAAATAACCAAGAAGGTTGGTAGCTTGTAGGTCAACCTCCACTGTAGGCAAGACAACCACAGCAGTTCCATGCTCAACGTGACTCAGTAAATTAAAAATCACCTCTACATTTGCAGCAAGTCCAAAAGAGACCTTTCAAAAACAGCTGTGGCATGTAAAAAAAAAAATCAGCATGAGTGACTGCAGGGAAAATATCAGCAAGAAGCTTTGAAGAAATATGGCTTGGGTGACTGACCAGAGAGCAGAGGCAGATGCTAGGCTGCCCAGCCCAGGTCACTGCAGGGAGAACAGCAGCTGCTTACCTCAGTCCTGCCTGGGACAGCCTGGTGCCTGATTCTACCAAGCAAGTTTGTAATGCATGCTTGATGACTTCAGTATGGAAGAAAAGCTGATAACCAAATGGATTCATTTATAGGTGGAGCTATGACAAATTAAGCCATTTATTTATTAACAATACTTGGTTTTCTTCTTTTTTTATGTGCAGTTGTACACCCAAGAAAAGGAGTACAAATGTTGAGTGTCAACAGCTCCACACCCGAGATAGAAATGAGACTTTCTGAAGTGCTTAACAAGTTATCAATATTTTAACAGCTCTTAAAAGCTGTTTTAAAGTAGTGCAGATACTTTCAGGACCATAGGGTCTACATTCACTCCATATTAACTGCAGTGTATTTTAAGACATTTTCTTTTCACATTCATCAGGCGGTCAGAAGAGAGTGTCCTCTGATCATCACATCCACAATCACTTCGAGCTGAAAGTTAAAGAATCCTTTTTATAACCCACCAAGCAATTTACAAATGGGCTCAGTTGCTCATCCACCCAAGGCTTTTATTAAAGCCTCTAGCATTGTGATTTCTGGATTATGTTACAGAAAACTGAACTCACATCCTGGTAAGCAGAAGAGAGTTTTTAAAGTGAATTTTTCCATGATTGCCCAGCTCCCCATTTCATGACTCATGCAATCCTTCCAATCATATTATTCATCACTCCTTTTCATGAAGGCGAGAAATTATAAATGATTACCATCCTGATTTCTCTGAGCACAGAAAAATATCTTTAGAATCAATGGACAACTCTACTCAATACACCAGTTACTTACTCAAAATATGTTTCACTGAAAATGCAGAATATGCCTTCAGATGTGCCACAGTTGTACTAATGTTCCAAATATGCACTGCACTGAGATGCACAATCCAGTTTCTCTAGCACTGGAGGGTTCAGGTGAGTAAAGAGGAACAAAAGGGATTTTTCAGGCTGTTATCAAAATACACTTCTTACTCTAGAGTTATTTTTACATTCACTCCCAGGTAGTGCAGGTATTTTTTAAGAACAAGTAGGCACAGCAAGGCAAAGAGAACGCTATAAATTGTGGATGACAACATTAAGTACATTATTTTAGTATATCAATCAAAGTATATTATAAATCAATTAAAGAAGAGATATCTCAGACATATCACAGCAAGGAGTGGCACAGTACAGAAACAAACCCAGTACTGTAGAGAAACAGAAAGAAGTGAATTTATCTAGTCAAATAATTGCAGTAATTTCCTTTGTTGGCTGTAAATTCAAAGAAATTTCAAAGCTTATACACCAAGTTTCCAGATTACACGATATTTATATATAGTATACACACACTGTATCTGTACCAACAGGCTCATCATTCCAAAGGAACTACTTCTTGTTCACCTGAATCCACAAATCAGATGAACTTCATGTCAAATCGCATTGTACAGAAGTTGAGTTTTGAAGCTTTAATCTAAAACCTCCAAACTTGTTTATCAGATGTTAGAACTGAGGCAGATATGATAAAATGGACAATGCCAGGTGCCTCGGGTCTCTGAGAACTCTGGTCAGCTCAATCATGGTAGTTCCACACCCAAGGAACAGTACAAACAACCACCCATAAAGGGATGACAGGAAAGCACTTGGCATTTGGCATTTCTGTGGGTTTTGCAGCCACTGTAAGGGAGGATTTCAATGCTTGTTGATCCTCACAGAGTAAGGAATGTTAAGCCCAGCTATAACCATATGTCAAATGCAAGAGCCTGGGATGAAGAAAATAGTCTAAAATTAGTGTTGACTAAATATAATGCTGTAGGAGAATATACTCATTAACTTCAGTGCCACTGTCAGCTTGTAACTTAGGCTCAAGTGTTTCCCAGACTAGAAACAAATCACCACACCAGACACATCCTTCTTCACTGAACTTCCAGCATCTTCAGTGCACTGCTGACAAGATGCTGGAGGCTAATCCTGGTAGGTTCTTAACGTACATGGTAAGATGCCATAACTCCACAGGGCACAACAGACAGAACGTGCTGGTGGCAACCTGTGAGTGCAAAGAAGGGGAGGTGCCAGCAGCAAAATGGGATTTTTCGGCTGTCTCATCACTGGAGACAGAATGAAGAAGCATGCATGAACAACTCTAAGCTATTCTGACTTCCACTTTGCTACCAAGTCTCATCTGCAGTAGTATGTATTGCTAGGATAAATAAACCTGCTAAGTGCTCCTGATGCAGACCTGACCTACTTCGTTAGAACCCATTCCAATGATAAGGGGAATCATCAAACTTTCTGGATTTGAGGTAGAAAACCTCAATGAGCTGCATTTCTGAAGTTGACAGTCATCATTTTTTTTAGGTGCTACTCATTTCCTGCATTTAACTTGCATTCAAACCATACATATTGCTTAAAAGTTTACATATTTTCATTATCCTTACTGAACTATATATAACTAGCTACTGTAATTCTCACGTGGACTTTTCTCACTGCCATTTTCTTTCCAGGAAAGTCATCCTGATACATGGACAGTTTGTGTCAGGTGACCTTATGAAAATCATATGGAAGAAATGAGAAGGAAAGCAATTGTAAAAACAAAAAAGATTGCAGTTTATGAACTAAGTACTGTGAACATCTGAGAACCCATATATTTTTTGCCTAAAAATATAAAAACAATGAAAACAGTGCAAATGGAATAGAAAAGCTACATGTGTGTAGCTAGTAAATAAAGCTGCTTACTGTTAAAAGGCAGTTGGGGTTCAATAGACAAGATAAATTAACTTACTATGTGAATTTTTAACCACGCAGCCATATCTTCTATTATTCTTTCAGATAAAAAGTAACACCTTTCATGAAGTAAAATCATCTTTTGAATGCACAAACGTGTGGTTGCAAGGAGGAGGGTATTTCAGTAGTACAATAGGATGATTCAACTCTGCTATTGCTCTCAGATATTCAACACAAACTACTCTGTGCTTTCAATAACCCACTGTTGCTACCAGCACCATGCCCTGAAGTTGCTAGCATGGAACTATTGCTTCCCATGGTGACACTATTTCCCTGGAAATTCACAGCTTCCTCCAGCTCTCACCTTCTAAAGACTGCTCAGCTCCAGTGGAGGACAACTCCTGCCCCTTTGGCCGTGCTGCCTGAGCACGGCAGCATCTTGCTGGTGGTGCCTGGCTCCTCCAGACATCCTTTTCCAGGCAGGGCAGCAGAGGTTTTTCTGTGCAACACACACAACTCCACTACATTGAGGGGCTTTTGTTTGGCTGGGGTGTTTTTAGCTGAGGTCTTACTACGACCCACGTTTTACCTGAATTGTATTTTAAATGCTTGCATCATGTCTTTCTAAAGCACCATGCTGTCATCACATCAGCTCAGATCAGTCCTACACCCTTTTCAGCAGGTTTCCAAACGCCCTGCAAAGCAGCTTCCCTGGGAAGGGGGACAGAGCTTGCACATCCCTTCCACCAAACCAGTGTATGGCTCTGGTTACACACACTGGAGTATTCTTCTAGTGCTTCCTTCAAAGGACTTGTTAAGCTACTTGTACAGTGTGATTTGAGAGAGTGCTGATCCCCATTCTCTGAAGCAAGCAGCGTCATTAGGATGACAAAATCAAGTGTTATTGTGGCCAAAAGCAGCATCGTTCAGTGTGAGCCACAGGCTGCTCTTGAACTGACTCCTCCTTGCCTCACGGGTGGAATAACAGGCTCCTACACAGACCCTCTGAGCATACCAACAGCGGGGAGAAGCAAGAAAAATATACTAAAAATGGCTGTATTAAAGATACAACAGGAAATATATGACTCATAAGATGTAAATTCTTTTATCTGTATGGAATAGATTGAAGAAGAGCTTAATATGGCTTCTGCAATTTCTATGGAGTTAGATTAGAACAGAAATACACCTACCAATAATACACCAGATTTAGGCTTCCCAACCAATGTCTCCTAACTGTGTAAAACAAGCCAGCTTCACTTCCATTATCTAATATGTGACTATTCATGTTTTTAAAATGGCACCTTATTTTAGCATCCTGGTTGGTCGTTTCAGTGTAAGATGGGGAACTGATTGAGCATACAGTGTAAATTATCCTCACATTACTGGCAGGATCTCTTTAAAACAGAGCTAAGAAACACGGATGGGTTTGCTCTATTTCTGAACAACAGACTGCAATTTTCAGAGAATAAAACTCCTATCTTTCTTCATAAAAGATACAAAAAAGAATAAAACAAATACCACTTTGCACATTAATAGTTCTTTCTCTAGAACTTAAATCTATGCCTTTAAACAAATCTGCAAGCCAAAAAACAGTAGTGAGATGAAATACTGGTTGTCTGATTGCACCCAAAATGTAAGCTAATTTCTAACACTTGTGCAGCACCAGTTAGCACGCTAGGATGCCACAGTCCACCTCTTAATGAACAAAGTAATACACCAACATGTAAAATTATTACCAGATAACTGCTTTTTACAAACACAGGCATAGGGGACAAAGCTATTTTCATCCCCCATCCAGAAAATGGATGGGGTGTGAAAGAAACCTCTTGTTTCATGTGACCTTTGGCTGTACTTTCACTTGTCATCATTATGAAGGAGGTAGTCTGAGTGCCAAGGCATAAGCTGCTGTTCTATTACCCTGTAACAGTAGTAGCAGGTCTTTCAGCAGTGCTTCCCACTCTGAGAAGCTGATGGCAGGATGCATTAGCAGCACTTACCTTGGTGACTGCTCCAAGTAGGTCTTGCTCAACAGCCAGACCTCTTCCACACAAGGAAACAGAGATGCTACTGCCTTTCCTAGGGCGTGTGGCATTAACTGCATGGAGAGCAACTCCCTGGGAACTTCCAGCTTCAAAGTGTCTGAACGAGGAGAAATGTGGATTTCAGGCTGGAAGTCTCCCCAGAGAGTAATCCTCAGAGCTCCGTTAGTGTGCATGGAGCAAAACGACTGTGCTGTTAGGGCCTGCAACTTGCTGGACTTTTGCTTAATGTATGCAATTAAGAAAATAAATGGATTTGGGATTCAAGTAATAGAACGAATATGACAGATTTGCATCTTAGCAAGGGTAGTGAGTAGCAGAATAAAAATCAGTAGCTATCATTATCTAAAGCTGTTCTTCTAACACAGCAGAGAGGAAAGCCTATGATACATACTGTACACACATTTTTATCCATGTATATAAATCAAAGGAAACAGCTTCCTTTAAGGCAAGCATATGAAGATACTAAAGCAAGATACAAATTAAATATTCATACATTCAATATTTCAAAATAAGGAATTTGGATACACACATGCATAATTTAAGTTCTATAGTGAAACCTGTCTACAGAGGCCATTTCTACTGTATTTCAACAGCATTGAAACTTGAAATGTACAATGCAGCCTCTCCACGCTGTGTTAAAACTTTAAAGTATATAGTAATTCATTTCTAGCACCAAGCACAGAATGGGGACCACGTGATGCACACAGCACCTCTCAGAGAGCTGCCACCTTGCCCTGCTCATTCCAGCTCTGAAACGGGCCTCTCTGCCCTAAGGTGGCTTCCCAGAGCTCAACAAGTCCCCCACTGGAGCTGAGGCAAGCAGGCAACTCCAGGCAAAGTGCTGATGGATCCTGGCACACCCATCAGGCAGTCAGTGGGTCCCATCTCAGCCCCCACAGGGCTGGTGCTCAGTCTAAATTGCTGTCACCATGTGCTCAAGGCTCTCTGGAGCAGGAGAGGACTTCTTTCATCTGGCAGAAGCAAGCAGCACAAACCCAGGCCTCAGGACACATCTGTGCCCTAGGAGTGACTGTGCACACAGAGCCCCAGAGCAGCTTACACACAACCCAGGCAACACATCCGTGGAGCTCCCAAAGCCCTCTGCATGCAGAAGACCCTGCTCCACACCTTCTCCACGTCTACAGAGAGCACCACTCCTCCCTCTGCATTCAAAACCTTGACACTGAAAACGAGCTCTCCATGTGACTTAGTCATGTGAATATATTATTGTCCTTTTAGAAGTTAAATGTTCAAATATCAAGAGTCTCTTTTAAAAACCATCCATTTTATGGAATAAAAATATCTCAAGTTAACTTGAAGAATAATTAAAGAGCACTTATTAAGAGGAAAACAGAACTACTTTGTTTCCACAGCTTTTAAAGCAAACATTTATCTTTGCTCCTTAAAGGTCACGCATTTGATCTTGATACATCTATGAAATAATAGAAGCAAAAACAAATAGAAAAGTGATATTAAACAATATAAAGCTAAACAAAATTAGTATCTACATGGTAAATTACTTCATTGGAAACCATCTATGGATTCTGCAAAGAATATACTTTTGCCTTAGAGCTAGTACTTTAATTTTCAAGAACCAAGGAAAAAAAAAAATCAAAACTAGTCAGTAACAATGCAGCGTCGAAAAGCAATAAACTCAAAATTAAGTTATAAATAATTTAAAGCATGTCATGAAGATGTATTAATAATTCATCAGATAAATAATTTACTAAATAATCAAATAAATAAATAATGAAATACATAAATAAATCAGCAAATAAATAATTCTGCAAAATAACCTAAACAATAAGTCACTAAAACAAATGACAAACCTACAAAACTACAATGATTTTCTAAATTCTGATAGTTTTAAATAAACAAATGTATATAAACTAGATCAATCTTGGGTGGATAGAGAAGTATTTTTCACTGCTATTGGTAAATTCCTGGTTACACTGCACAAGGATACAATTTTAGGTTTTACAAGAGTGCAGTTTTTCCCTTGTAAATTATTAACACGATTGCTACAATACATCCTGCTCTGTATTTTACACATAATCCCTTCACGTAGCTCATTTTCCCCCCCACCCCCAAGAAGTGAAAATCTCTTTACAACATTCTGAATTCACCTATTTGTGTTTTTTTCCACGGGTGCAGTACTTACAGTGCTGCACTAGGCTTGGTGGTGGTTCTCTGCCTGTCTTCTGCAAAGCCTTCAGAAGTTTTGCTGCAGGGGGAAAACAAGGAGAATAACCTTAATTATTACAGATGGTATCTCATTCATTAGCGGATGACAACATTTTATTTGAAAGCACAAGAAAAGCTGTTTTATAATTCTACAAAGCAACTTAATGTGAAACAACCATTAGAGTTTGCAGACTAGGGGAAGTTTTCAGAAGTCTTTGGTGGAACACGTTCAAGCAGACTGAGGCCTGTTTCTTGTATTTAAGCTGACACACAATCTGTGCAAACTGGCACTAATTCAGATGTAAAGACAAACCACGAGAAGGACAAAATACTTGGCTGACATCTAATGTTATCCTTGATTTTGGAAGTTCATAGTCCTTGAAAGAATCCAGCGAGGTCATTTCATATCCACTATCTACCTACGTTCCCAATTTAATCAGAACACTGCACTCCCAAGCCAAAACTGGAACCACAAGGCTCAAAATCCACTTGTCTCCTCACTCCGTTTTCAGTCTGTTTATTTTAATTAATAATATTGACAGGCACCATAGTTTTCCTCAAAGTGGTATTCAGTAAATATAGCAGTTAAAGAAATGTGCCAGAACTGTAATTATGTTATCAATTTCTACCTGTTCTTTCTTAAAAAAAGGGGTTTTTTTGCCTTCTTCCGTGACATGCATTACAGGTAAGTGAGACGTGGTTTTATACACCATGCTACTGACCCGGATTCTCAAGCTCTATACAAGACCACAGACTCAATGAGTGACCCTACACGTTGTGTATACATGTGCTATTTTGCTGCTTAGTTCCAAGGAAATCAGTACAAAGTGCTGTTTCTGCTGGTAGGATCTCAGATGGTTGATGGTGTTGCTCTATTTCAGCACTTAAAAGCATAAAGGATAATTTTCTCTTAAAACTACTTGGGCACGTTCTATTTAACAAGTCTCAAATTCTCTGCAGGGATTATAATAAGGAAACACTTTGCTTAATCATAAATTTTATATTTATCTTGGCTAAACACAGCCCTTTGGATAGACTGCCATGTTTTGTCAGGAAAAATGAGGAGAGTGGAAATGAAGTCCTTGTTGTGCTGCGTGGTCATTGAGGAGAGCAGAGATGTGAATCAGAGCTGCTATCATTTCATGCTCCCCTGCACTCCTTCCATTTGCTTTAAAAAGGACTATTCCTCCTGGCTAAATAGAGCCATCACTAAACACACACCTCCCTTTGGGGGAGTAACTCCAAGAGCCCTGCAGAACAAGAAAACAAAAAACTTCTGTATTTTAAGGAATCAGCAGCACTTCTCACAGTGTGTCTGAAGTGGGACAAACAGGGCTGGGTTTCTGTCCCCTTTGGTGCCCAGATTTCTGTTGGAGAACTACAGCTCATTCCCACACATCCACAAATCCCACCCACTCCCAAAACAAAACAAACATCCCCAGTCCTCCTTTACAGCAACGGGGCCTTGTAAAAGCAGCATATACCTTCACAAACTGAACCTGAGGATTAGTGGGACATACAGCAGCTCAGGAAGGATCCTGAGGCTCTGGAATCCAACCTCTCTAGAAGGACCAGAGTCACAGATGATCTTCATTCACCTGCAGCTTGGCAGCCTCTGGTGACAAAGTGATTTTATCACCAGTGAGTTACTCTGGAGCTAAAACAGTAATTGCAGCTGCTGATGTTTTAATTACATCTTTTTTTTTTTTTCTTCCTTTTAAAATGTATGTCATTTTTCATCACTTTCACATTTAATTTGGCCATAATTAGGGTCATAATTCCCTGCTCCAGCAGAAACAAGGACACAAAGCAGCCCTGACTGGGGTAGAGCCCTGACTGCATCCCAGGCAGGAGGGAGAGGCCATCTCCATGATGCTCACTAGCCTGGGGGACAGTGCAAGGGGCTGGACTCCCACACTGACCATGGTGTAAAAGGCTCGCTGGAAACGGTGCCCAGCAACAAGATGTCCTGTGGATTCTGCCTCAGTTGGCAGCTACACATCAGATCAGAAGAGACCACACACTGCTGCCTTCCCTCTCGGGGAGCTCGTGGACATGGAAAAGAGGGAATTTTAGGAAGAGATTGCCACAGCATTTCAAAGTTTAGGGCAGAAAATGTGGTTTGTTATAGGGGGAAAACATAAAGGTTGGACAGACCTGCTTAACCAAGTCACAGGTAACATAAGATCCCCGTCTTTTCCATTTCAGAGCTATATTTTGCACTATCAATTAAAAAATAAATAGTGCAATGGATTATTATACTCAGGAACTTAAATAATAGATAAATCCTTTCCAGGCCAACAGCCTTATTCTTCTGCCACACTTCCCCCCACACCCCCTATTTATTACAATTGATCAGTTCAATTAAAACACATCTGTTTTGTCCACCTGAAACAGATTTTTTTTTAAGTACTTCATTAATTTTTCTTATATATCTCTGATTTATTTTTTTAATATAAAAAGCAAAGTGATGCCTGTTATATAAACCATGTAACTAAAAACCCCAGACACAACACAGCCTTACAATCAGTTCTAGGACAATTTTGAGTATGCTCCTGGTGAGAGCATTGAGTATCTCTGGAGTAACTCTCTACCCAGCTTCTTCCAACCATCTCTTAGTGAGAAAATCAGTTTCCAGATATTAAAACATAGAGTACAGTGCTAAAGCCCAGCTCCTGTCAATACAACACACAGCTCTGTCACGACCCACCATTCCTAGTCGATCCTGAGATAAAACCAGCAGATTACCAGCAAAGGTTCACTCCAATTCCCACACGTACAGCCTGCCACATTAAATACATGCAAATCAACCTCCTTCTCCTCTAGTTTTTTCTGAGCTGACAACTCCTATGACCTGCAGCCATGGTTAACGATTACAATTACTTGACTTTCATATTTATACAATCAGTCATCAGATATGCATGTTAATTGATTTGAACAGATAGTTTTGTATTCTAATGATCAGCATTTTACCACCCTCTTAATTGATAAGAAAATAAAACTTGTATCAATTTTCACAATTAGCCCTTCATCATATTGATTTTCAGAATTCACTGCAGACTTCTCCACAATACCTTAACCTGGAATTACTCAAAGTTCTGAGATCTTTATTTTCGTACCAAAATTTGATTTTCAAATTAAAAACACTCTTCTACTGTGTTCAAAAAACACAATTACTACCCTATTTAAACAATATGTTGCCTATTAATTAGAAACTGTGAAATATAATCAATACTTTAAGTAGAGTGGTTAAAAAAAAACAAAACACAAAATTACAGTTATTTCATATTCACATTTTGCTACTGGAAGTTCTTCTTTTCCAAGAACCTTGGTTGTGCACTTGATGCTAATCAATACAGGACAAAATTTCTAAGTTTTATCTTGAACATGCTTAAAGTCATCATTCTAACTTAAATACTGAAGAATTTTTTCAGCCTGTGCATTTTGCATCTCTGGCCACTTGAAGCTGGGGATCCAAGTTTCTAGAACAGTGCGTTTGGAACGCTGAGTTTTATTAAAATCACACTAGCTACAGCAGTTCCATTCCAACCAATTTCTCTGGGTTTTTGCATATCACTGAATAAATGAGTCTGGAATTAGCTTCCTTTTCTTGGAGGCATTATATGAGATTACTTCTTAGTCTCCTCCTCTTTGATTTAGTACACCTCTTAAGATAATTTATTAATGTTTTGGATATCTCATTCATCATCCATTATTACTGGTGTCATAACTTAGACAAATGGAACAAAGCACTGGACTATACACTTTTTCCATATTCATTAATAAAATAACCACCTCTGTTAGCACACATTGTACAAAAGAAGTTGGTTTATCCACTAGAGTGAGACCAGGAGTGCTTTTTAAACTCCAATCCCCAAACAGATCATTAGATTTATGGTAAAAAAAGTTATTAGCGAAATAAAAATCAGGGCTTAACCTTTCAATGTAACAGGATAGAAACATCTGATCTGCAGGAGCACGTGCCAGACACTGCCATGTCCTGTAAATTACTCAGCTGAATTAAAAGGCTGATACCAGTCTTATACGAATAAAAGTGAGTGAATGACTGAAAATGATGTAATTTCACCAGCCTGCTGGAGAACAGGTAGCAGCAGAGGGAAAAGTCAACTACAGAAACTTCAGTCTGTGGTTTTATTACCCTAGCTGGTGGAAAGCTGGAAGAAGTAAGTCCCCTGCCATCATTATCTTGCTGTTGTTGTGTAATTTAGTCAAGGTAAACACAAAGGACAGTGGAAAATATAACTGTGAAGCTTTCAGAAGATTTTCCAGATCATTCTCATTACTAGGAATCCTATAGGTAATAAGTTACACAGCAGTCAACTGTTCTGAAGTACCTGAAGAAGACGACATTAGTGTTATGAAATCTACTAGCTTAATATCGTCATTAAGCTACATCTTTGAGTGAAGTTTGCATATCCAAAAATTCACTCTGTTATTTCAGGCACTCTGTATATTTTGTACACATTCGCTGTTTACGTTTCTTTAACTACAAGTAAATCTTTCATTAAGGTAAATTAATATTTTACATGATAAAACAGTACTGCAGTCACCTCTTTTCTAACTAGTACATGAAAATTTTGAACCAGGTTTAGCAACTAATAGTATTTTTTCCTTTTCTCACCTAAATTCCAGTACCAAGACTTCTTACTAATAAGTACTTTAAGGTTTTAACTTGCTTGTAACATTTTTTTTCCTTTATCTAAATCTGAACAAGTGTTCAGATTTCTTCACTAACTAAATGCCCAAGTATCTGTACTTTATTAGTCACACAGAAATTGGATTGCTACCCACAAGACCTCGAGATAAAACACTTTACTGACAGATTAGAATCTACAATTCATCCTGTTTAAAGACTAACAGCCTTAAGATACATTACTTCATGCTCTTAATTCAAATAAAGGTAATTAAAAATGCCATGTTTTCTGTTCAGAAGTTACCCTTAGTTATCCTTTCTGAACTCCTGATGCTCAGCATCACCTCTGATGTCCTATATACTTCTTCCCACCCTTATTTCACAAACAATTCCACAAAAAAAAAAAAGCCTAGAAAAAAGGCTCTTCTTCCCACTTACACCTCCAGTAAATATATCTTGATATAAATATATTGGCCAATTCCAGTTTGTTTAGCTGCAGGTCTTCCCATCACTGAAGTCAACAGTCAAGTCACTCAGGATTTACAAGTACAGACTAATTTTTTCTTCCTGGAACTAATCTTAAGCATCCAAAAAATCCCAGGATTTCAACATTCATGAGCCAAGTGCTTACTCAGCAGGCATCCAGGAAGCAATGCATTATTTCACTCACTATCCCAACAATTTATTATCCATTTCACATAAGATTTCATAACAATAACAAGCGCATTGTTTGACACGCGGCAAAAAACATATGGGCAACCAACAGATATTTCCTCTGACCCCTGTCAGATCAATTAATTTCCATAACAGAGACAAATGCCTTCAGAACAGCAGAGCAGACGACAGAAATCCTCTCAAACACCAGAAATGAAGACTATATGCTGGGAGGAAAGGAGCTACATGTGGGAAACAAGCTGCATTGCAGTGATGCTGTCTCTCTACTACTGTGTAACAGCAATGTGCAGAGCCCAGTGCAGGGGTGCTCCACAGAGAAGCAATTTCATGAGATCATCTGGGTGCCAGAAAGACATGGCACAAGCTACCCAGCTGGAGTACACCCCTCCAGCTCAAGTTCACAGACCAAGGGACTCCAGGGAAGGCAGAGCTCATCCCCACCCTGGGTGCTGTAGGGATGCATCATGAAACCCAGCAGCAGCTGCTACAGCAGGGTTCTGAACTGACACTTGCTCTGCTTTCTTCACAACTAAGCAAAACAAACAAGAAAAGAAATGACACGGCCATGACATTTCAGCAAGCAAAATTCTTAACCGTAGACAGGAATTAGTCTCAAGTGAAATGGCAGTTAATTTATTGTTGTCAGTTCAGGATACTTTTCCATGATGAAATCATTGAAAACAATAACTCGGGACACTGAAAGATAAATTGTCTCACACTGGCAAAATCAAATCCCCACACAGTCTTCACTTACTCTGAAGCCACCCTGAACAAACACTTCCAAAGTTGTCTGGTCAGGAAAAGTGAGAAACATTAGTAGAAATACAATCCTAGCAATCTAGAGGCTTGCTGACAACTTAAATCTCTTATTTTTTGGAGGGAAGAGTGCAGATAGCATACAAAGCACATCAAAAAGAGCGTCAGCTTAATGCAATGTACTATTACAGCTAGCTTCCCATCCACAGAAAAGTGTTTAAGAAAAAAAGATAACTACTTTTTCTGAGTATCAAAAATATCTGTCATCATTTTCACCACTCCAGTGCAAAATGAGATGATCTTCATCAGCTCCTCCTCCAATATGTTCCTCTCTGACCTGAACCCTTGCTGCTCTCCTGTTGTGCATGTGAGTCAACCTGCCTCTACAGCTCCAGCTCCAGTGCTCCTTGCCCTGCAGTGTGCAGCCTCCAGCACTCACCCCTGGCTGCCAGCCTTCCACAGCCACGGGCTCCACTGAGACAGCCCCTCAGCAGCATTTTTACACTCTTTCCTTGACATCTTCATCCTTCAACAGTATATAATGATAATCAGACACAACCCTCCTTCCAACCCCTGTAAAAACCTGTGTCCCATTACTCCCACCAACCCAATCCAACCTGCTGCAATAGCTACAACTCTGTCACTACTGGCAGGGCATTTCTTCTTCCCTGCCACATTTCTTTCAGGGAGAAGTTGTGTGCCACTAAGCTGCACACAGTGGTTAACCCACAACACTGCCCTACAATTATTCCTCTTGCTGCTGGACCCACTCGGGGCTTGCAAACACAGAGCAGAGGAGCTCAATGTGCACAGAAATCAGACAAAACCTTGAGACGCACACTGTAACAAACAAAACAGTGCAATGGTCAACAGGAGTTCAACACATGCCTTTTGGGTTTCTTTATTTTGTAGAAATGATAAGCAGGAACAAATTCTTAATTTCAGAGTAGAACTAACTGTCCAGAATGAACTTTAAGTAATATGTGAAGTACCAACGTGAAATTTCCAAGGGTATTTCATGCTGACGTAAGTACTTCCCAGAAAACTGTGAAGTAAATCCACAACAAAAAGGTTAAAACATTAATAAAACATTCACATTTCTTCTGACCTGCTGCCTTCTTTGAAAAGCACATTTTAATAATAAAAAAAAAATCCAGGTCCTAATAGTAACAAACATACTCCAACAATCCAAAATGCTGACTGGCTTACACCTCTTTTTTCCTAGTTGTCAAGCCACTAACTTTCAGCTGACTGCCAAAGGGTTTTTGTGCACAAAGAACACACAGCACGGATGTGTTCAGAAGAAATCTCTCCTCTGAGACACGAGCTTCCCCAAATCACAGGAAGTCAGAAACTCGGTGCCTGTTGCACTTTCCGCTGCTTGGGCTCGTTCTCTCCCCCTGACACACAAATTACATGCTCAGGAGTCCAGATTTCTGCATCCTTCAAAAGAAAAGACTCTTTTCTGCATCATCTGCTACTTACTGTCACAAAGCAGTAAAGCCATCAGCGCCCAATCGGGATAAGCCTGATGTATAAAGATCAATCTACACTGAAAACCAAATGAGGTGAAATCTTTGACCTGTAGGCCTCCATTACTTAATGCATCATGCATAAAAACTGAGGCATAGCAAACTTCCAAAGGTATTGGCACAAGTAGCAGTTCATGTCTACAAAAAAAAAAAAAAAAAAAAATACACATATAAATAATTGCCCAGCTATGTATCTGTATCTGAATGTATTAACTGCTCCTCAAACTGTGTATATTTATTAGCACCATAGGCATATGTGTAAATGATGTAAATTAAAAATGAGGCAGGCCTAAAGGAGGAAACACTATGCTACTGACTCATGAATAACTGAAAGACAAGCAAGGCTCCCACATCTCTTTTCTAAGGACATGGCTCCACCAGAAAGAACAGGCTGCAGGTCTCAAGCCACTGTTCTGGAAGAGCAGAAGTGCTACAGGAAGCAGGATGTGCAAAAAAAAGTGTAACACCTGAAAGACACTCACTAAAGAAATTAATAACCCCATTACCCTCCTCAACACAATTATCAGATAACCTAGCAAATCTTCATCGAGAGAAATCTACTAATTGTCTATTTCTATTTATCCCATAAGCACTAGCACTCTTCCTTCCATCTGCTTTTTCACTCTATCTCTCACATTTCTTTTACATAGTCCACTGTTTAACATGTTTAAATTACTTTTCATGTCTCCTACTTAAAAAACTCATTTAAATTGTATGATTTATTAAATATTTTACAGTGTGCTCCTGTATTAGCTTTGATGAGGTATTATAAAATCTGGGTTCTATCCAGAGCTTCTCCTTTGAGTTGTTGTTTGGCCTTGAATCCACTTCCCTCTCCCTGAGAATGATTAATGCCATTTTCATGTACAGATAAAAGGCTCAGCAAATCTACTAAATGTTAATCATGGATACTCCAGATAATGTTTAGTCAAGAAGGTACAAGAAATCAAAGTACTACCTCGACACTGGATCCTCTTATTCAGCTTTCCAGTGCAGTAAGCAGGGTAAATAAAATTTACAAAATACAAGTGAAATGTAACATTACAGGCTTAAAAACCTCTACCTTTCAAAGAAGTCAAACTCACATCTGACAGGTCAATGGGAACACAGACAAACCCTTTAAAAACAGAGATGATAAACAACCAATGGTTTAATAAAATAATCTTAATTTTGAAAGTGACTCTGTTTTGGAAGATCAGAAAATATATCAGCAGTTTCCAACTCTGCAACATGTCAAGCTTCAATCAGCAAAATACAGGCAGATTCTCATCCAGAGACAGATGTTGCTTTGCAGTGAACAATGACAGAATAGGGAAAAAAAGGTTGAAAGAGAGAATGTGTTATGTCCACAGGATGCAGGAGACCACTGGTCACATCCTCCAGTGCTAGTGGAAAATGTAAGGACCAGAATCCATCACAGTCATCAACAGTTTGTGACATTAACGATGCTAAAAATATAATAAACGGGCAGCAAATGCCAAATCAGAGTTGTTGTTGATGCATCTAAAGCACAGTAGATAACAAATAATCATCAACAGTGCCCAAGTAACTACTGAGCTCTAAGCTGCTCTTAATAATTCAGAACAGAGTGCTGAGCATCACAATGGGAAGGTAGATTATAAATACAACACTGAAAACATCTATAAAAAGATTACCTATTTCCATGGATAATGAAAATGCCCAGCTATACAAAATTACATATTTTAAAAAATAATAAATACTAGGGGAAGAACACTCAGTAAAAAAAAAAAAAGGATCAAGAGTGTACAAAAGGGCAGGTTGGATCACCATCAACCCAATTAGTTATGGAGTGTAGGAACACAAAACATCTCTGTTAACACAGTACCACACCACCTCAGCAATAGTTGATGCCCATGACTAGACAAGGGTAGCACAAGTGTTAAAAATCATAAAGAAAGGCCAAAAATAGCCAATAAATACTCTCATTCTATAGTTGGAAAGATTCAAAATGGTATAATTGTATCACATTATATTGATTTTCTTTCCAACTCATTTGTTAAACAGATGTTCCAGATCAGATGTTAAAAAACACTGTGAGACAAACATTTTAAATCAGCACACTTGTTAAACTTATCCAAGAGCCCTTGAGTAGACATCCCAGCAAACCTCTGACTGTTGATGCTCTTTTAAAACAACATCTTTCAATAGCTGTACCTGTCTCTAAATGCCAGGGGCTGCAGAGGAGGGAAAACAGGGTCAAAAGGACAAATCCAGTTTTTAGGCAGCCTGCTAAGAGAGAGACTTCAGACGAGATAACAAGAAAGACAGATGCATTCAAATGTATTCAAACAATAATTGCATGCCTTATTTTTAAATAGTGGAAAAGATGAATCACTGAAACAAGTCATCCAGGGAAGTAAATGGTAGAGTCTCAGTGTCTTGATACACTACTGAACCAAAAAAAATACACCAACCTAAAACTTGCCCAACCAGAAGTTCAGAAAACCACCCGAGACAACCCCCCTGTGAGGTGTGAAAAGGTGAAAGGTTCACATATTAAGACAGAATTGATCCCCACTCTAGTGCACCTGTCTGTGATGCAGTGCTAAATGCAAATCAACTTCAGCCAGCACGCCAGCTTTGCACATACACCTACATCACCACACTACTAATTAGTTTTCTTTAATACACCACAAGACACTTTTCTGCTGCACTGAGTTCAACATCAGTAACACATGATCCTCTCTATTATTTTTAAATTATTTCCAACCAGACTTTGGGTCACATTATGGCTCAGTGCTTTTGGGAAATCCACATCTAACCATTAACAGAGGCAAAATACCCATTTCTGTTTGGTAAATCATTAACCTTTCTTTAGCCATACTATGCTAGATGTTGACTATTCATCCCCAAGGCCTGGAAGCAGTTAGCCTGACTGCTCCAGCTTGGCTCTTAGCTGAACTCTCAGGAGTACAGATATGGTCAACCACAGATTCCTGTCAGATTCAGAGGAATCATGCTTTTTTTTTTTCCTATTCAACACCAATAAAAAGATTATAAATTAGCAGATTATAATGTTATCCAAAACGATATGGATCTCAAACTCAGCATCATTCAAGTCCTTTTAAAAAAGTATTTGATCACAGAAGCTGCAACCTCAGAAGAAATACCTGACAGCTGGAGAATTGACAAACACTCAAAGTAAAACACAGACCACAGCAGCAATCCTCCTAAAAGCTGGAAATGGCAACAGCTTCTGTCAAAACAGAGTTTAAGCCTCACTAAGGCAAGAGCCAAACACCGGCAAGAAGCTCCTCCTATGACATTTACCAGCCCTTTCCTCCAAGGGCAAAACTCAGCCAAAGATGTGTTTTTTTATACACTACAGACTGAACTGCTCTGGGCACTTTCCTGGGCTGGAAGAAAACGCCCAGAAAACCTACCCCACATTATAAGAGAGCAGAGAAGAGCCCGAGACAAGAGTGTGGCTACCAAACCACATTTGCACTCTGCAGACATCACTGGCTCCGGATCCAAAATGCTCTCACACGTGCTAATCAGCAAAGCCTCAAATGGACTAGGACTGATTATCTCAAACTGCCTCTCCTCCACAATTCTCAGCAACAGCTGCTGTCAATTACAGCACCATACCTAGCAGTTTAGGATAAAGCAACCCAGGATGTGGAACAAAGTAAACTTAGGAAAACTTGGGCAACAGAATTCCTTTCAGGGCAAAGTGTGAAACAGTTCTTTGCATATCCTTTCCCTGGTGAAAAATTAAGGTGTAATAGCAAAAACCAACCCAGAGACAGCAAAGGTGATCTCTAGAGTACACCGTAGGCAGGCAGAGAACGGATAGCACATTTCCAACACATCACATTTTCCGTGCACGTTAATAGGAGGTATCAAAGGCCAAAAGATGCCAGTGCAAACAACAGAACAATGTTCCAGCAGAGCAACGCTGTTACACAAAGGAGGGCAGTGTTTTCACTTCCATTCCTCAAAGGTAAGCACCACTCACAGGTGGCACAGATTTTGGCACCCTGCGTGGTGAGCTTTGCTGATAACATAGCAGGAGCTGAAACAAACCAAGTTTGCAGCCTCCCTCAGATTTCTGAGGTGAAACATGCAAGAATCTCATCAGTTTGCTAAACAAAGCTACCGGTATAAACATCAGCCACCCTCCCATCCACAAAGGTGGAGAACAGACTCCTGCTTTCATTCCACTAACAAGATGTCGTTGGTGTCTTTGGAAACGCTCAGTTTTCATAGTTTACTGTCTGCAGTATCTAAATTATGAAGCCATCATCAAATCTAGAGAGGAAACAAATACATCTTTACAACATGCACTTCTATGTAGAAAAAGTAACTGCTCCTGGTCTCACAGTGAAGTTCATTATGTAGGCTCAGCTCATACACCTGTTGTTGTCTCAACAGCAACTCAACCCATTTCAAAAACACACACTGAAAGGTTTCAAACTCAGCAATTCCTTTGAAGTAGGCCTCGGCCTATGTTTTTACTTGATACTCATGATTACTACATTTATTTAAAACATTATTATGATCCACAGTGACTTTTTTAGATCTTACAGTATTTCAACTCGCCAGCTGCAAATGCAATGGTGGATGATAATTCAGAGAGGTGGGACATGGACTAATAGATCTGTATGCTTCATGACAGATTCTTAAAAATATTTTCCATACCAAAAGTCAGCCCACATTTATTAGGAATATTTTCAAAGCTTTAGAGAAGGTATTACCAGTAAACAGCTGAGTTAGCGTGTGGCAAGTAACAGATCTGACAACTTCAGTGAAGTTTCACTGGCACTTCTCTTGGGCAGTGCTTTTTAACCAGGTTGTAGAGTGCTTTGGAAGGGAAGATGAGCAGGATTACTGGGGGTAAACTGGTGGAGCCGAGGGGCAGAATTAGGAAAGTCTCTCAAGTCCCACCCCAGCACATTCTGAATCATGCCTCTTTCCCGTATATAGCACTCCCATGCACACACCACTCAAGCAATGTCACAGCAGCACGATGGACCAGCTGTTTCTAAAAGCAGAGCACAAAGCCTGCAGGATGTGTAATGCCACACGACAGGCAGCTAAACTCAACTACTGATGTACAGCAATCTAAGAGCCCGGAGCTCTCAAGCAGCTAAGATGTGCTAACCAGAGCCCTGCACTGAGAGCCAGACTTGGCTACCACTTGAACTACTAACTGTATCCCACGGAAAACAATGCCACAGTTAAACATCTCCCACACTGCTGGCAACGGCACAGCGAGCACAGACTGAGCCAGAGCTGGGAACGGGGAGAAAGAGAGGCTGTGGGGAAGGAAAGTGGAGGGAAACCAAACTTCTGCTAAAAAACTCTTTTCAAGGCCTGGAGGAAAACAAAAAAAAGCAGACGGTAACTTCCCTCTTCAGCCGCCAGAATCACCGCCACTAACAACAAATAAAAAATCCACAGGGGGAAACCTCGTGACAAACCTGCCTCCTCCTCCCGCCCTGCTTTCGCCTCCCAGAAAAGAGGCTCCGGCTCCAGAGAGCCCTGCCGGGAGCACCTGCCCTCACCCGCCCCGGGCCGAGCTCCGGCTGCTCCGCGGGCAGCCCCGCGGGACGGAGCGAGAGGAGGCCGAGGAGCCGGGCCCGCTGCGCGCAGGCCTGGCCGCCCCGCTGCTGCCCGGGGGCCGGGGGCGCAGGGACCGGGCACCGCGGCCGGGGAAGGGGCTCGGCGGGGGCCGGCGCACTGTGTCTGCGGGGCGGCCGGCGGGGAGGGGGAAAGCGGGTTAAGGGGAGCGGATGCTCTGGGTCTGGTTTTACCTGCTGCTGCTGCTGCCTGCAGTGGCATGAAGATCTGGCTCAGCCTCTCTCTCTCCCCCTTTCCCTCCCCGCCTTCCTCCCTCCCTGCCTCCCTCCCCGCGCGGCACACAGACCCCGGCGCCCAGCGAGGGACGCGGGGCAGGGGCAGACGGTGGGGGAGGCCCGGGGAAGGGAAGGGGAAGGGGAAGGTCTCCCGGCCCGCACGCCGCGACGCCCGGTGGCACCGCCCCCCCTCTCCCGCCGCGCAGGCGCTCGTTGCGCCCTGAAGCCGGAGCCGCCCGCGCCCAGCCCTCGGCGCCTGCTCCCTGCGCCCGCTGCCCCCTGCGCCCGGGGCCAGGGAACCAGAAGTGCACGAAGGGAACGGCAGCGCCCCGCGGCCCGCTTTTGCCGGCGAGGAGGTGGGAGGGCGGGGCCGGGGCTCCCGGGCCGAGCCGCGGCGGGAGCAGCAGCAGCAGCAGCGGGGCGCTGGGTTAGGAGAAACCCGGGTTATTCCGCTTTCTCGGGGCCTCTCTGAGGAAGCCCGAGGCGCTTTTATTTCCATAATAAATGTAGTTAGCAGGCACGCGGGGTGAGAGGGGGAGCAGCTTAAAACGAGGGAAACTGAACTCGAAGCGGCAACTCCGCGGGAGCGCCTGGGCAGGTTCCCGCCCGGGCAGGTTCCCGCCTGGAACCCCCGCGGGCCAGCGGTGGCGGGACAGTGACCCGGCCGCGCTGAGCACCCTCGGAAGGCTTTTTCCGCAGAGCGGTAGCAGTTCACTGGGACGGACACTGGCATTCGCAAGGCGGGATTGGAGCGCTGTCCCGCGTTCGCCATCGGCGTAACCGAGAAGATCCTTACGTTTGGGGAAATATAAATAAATACGACATTGATCTGCCGTTAAAAGTCCTATCGCAGAGGACCCCCTAGTACCGCAGAGTGCAAGCTGCTCGCAGCCAAACGCTGCAGCTGTCGGAAGATGGAGAGCAATGTGCAGCCGGCTGCTCTTTGTGACAGTGGTACCAGTTCTGGTGATGCCTGCTGATGCGCTAGGTACCCGAGCTGTCCACGAGGCAAAAAAGACAAACTAGAGAAATGCAGCATCACCCATCCTAGCTGAAGCAAAAGTACTGTTGGAACTGGTGTCAGAAAAAAAATGAGCCTTAAACTGGCTCTGCTTGACTATTTGATCATGCTTCAGGCTAGCGTAAGATATGAGTTACAACTAAAAAATTGAAATAGGAATAAGTTGTAGTAAGTCGGGTAATAATCACATGAAGAATGCATTGCATCTAATCTCCATAAACTGCTCCTGTAATCCCCCTGATTCCCACAAAGTTTTTAGCTTTTTGGAGTATTTCAGGGCAAGAACATCAGCCCATCCGTGTGGTTTTCCCAAAGATCCTTAGAGAAGAAGTGTTTTAAATCAGTGCATTTAAATCCCATGCTACGGCAGACTGCTTAAAGTAGAAAGAGCTTTTTAAAGTTAAATGTGAGCAAATCTAAAGAAACAAGCACAGAACGTGAAAAAAAATAAATGAAAATTTCTTTCCATGTCCCATGTATATGTTATTTTCCATCAGACCATTTTCTGTTCAAAAGCATGATTTTCTATTTGTCTCTCCTTATATTTATTTTGTATTAGAGCAGATACTCTAAAAAAGCCAAGCAGTCAAGCATACAATTCTTGTCTAGTAATACTGATGTTTTGAATAGTTCCAACAGCTCAGTGATGGAATGAAACTTGTCAATACAGGGCACAGCATTTGATTTAGAAATCATACAGCCATCTACAGTCAGTCTGCATATATCACAGTGACCTGTCCACTACAAATATGTGGAAATCCCTATTTTCTGCTTGTGGAATGAAGTGCATTTTAGACAAGAACACGTGCAAAAGTAGCATGTGCTTTGCAGTGGCCATATAAAGAATGATAGCGCGTGATAATGTTGCAGATACAGGTGTATAGGCAGGATTCACTAAGTACAGATTTTACTGAAGTATCTAAACCTTTTCATTATAAACCTGTAGATTTCTGCTGCTGTTTAAAAAAAAAAAGTCTGCACCTGCCTTTGGCACATACTCCCACTGTGTACTCAAATCAGGCAATTGTGAGTTGTCTAAATAACTACTGGAGTAATTATATGAGCATCGGATATCTAATTGTGTGTGCACTTAGGGGACGTCTTAAAAGATTTGGCCCTCTCAGTAGTCTCAATAAGAAAATTTTCCTGTGGAAAATAAAAGCTAGAACAAAAGCCAGCAGGAAAAACAACAGCAGAACCTGCCAAAAGTGGTTTGTTCTTGTTACACTGGCAATCAATTGTCAGGATCATCATAACGCTTGAAGTGCCAATTTAAGCATCAATGGAGGTTCCTTTCCAAAATTAAAACTTTGTAAGGAGATTAATCCCTTTTACAGACACAGCAATAAATGGAAAAATAAATTCCAGCTATTATTAAATTCTGTATTTGCAAGGGAGAGGGGGAGTAAGAAAAACTGCTTAGAGTTTATGTTCAGAATATGTCCTACTGCACAGTCAGAGGTAAAGGGGAGTAAGCTTTGTGTAAGTCAGGAAAATAACATTTCTTATATAGGTATTGACTGAAATATTCTTAGAGTTAGAAATATTTTTTTAAACTTTACTTGGTTACGCATGGGAATTGGGAAAAATCTTTGTTTATATGTAGTTGTGTTAGTACATTAAATGTTCTATTGCATGAATATATGTTTATTATTATGTGCATATTCTAATGTATTTATATAACTATACATGCACACATTAGCTCTATTTTAAATTTTAACAGTATCTTGTTTGGATTTCATATATGATCTGTTATCCAGGAAACTGGATTCTCAGGAGTTGGGAAAAAAAAAATACAAGGAAAGTTTTAATCACTGCAGCTTCTCCCATGAGTTCAAAGAAGCTCCACTTCTGTATCACCTCTATTCCCAGAGATAAACTGGGAAACACCTGTAGAGTACTTCCAGCATTTCTCATCCCCAAAATGAGATATATCCTATACACGCCCATTAAGAACAATGTTAGACTGATTTTAAACTGGAGGGATTTTCTTCCAGTACAGTCTGTTTGACACCATTGTCAGCCTGCAGCTTCCATTCGAAATACTCCCTCACTCTTCAGTTCTGCTTTGGTGAATTATTTTAATGTAGTATTCATAAGAAAAATATAATTTACAGGTTTTCTACTCTCCTTTTTTTTTTTTTTTTCCATAGGCATTCACACTTTAACTGAAATAACTCTTAAATGATCTTAAAATCCTTGGGGTTTAATGAGTTTAGGTAAGTTCTCAGCAAACCTGTATGTCAAGTAATAGAATTCAGTGTAATTCTGTTATTATTTACACTCCCCAGGTAACTAAACAAAATACAGTGGAAAAGCAAACATCTCCTGCTTTGTTAGCAAAACACATGGCTTGACAGTTATGTGCAAAATGATGACTGGCTAGCTGAGTTTGACAAAGGGACAGTAAATATTTTCTGAACATTATGAAGCCAGGTGTAGTGAGGAGAGGAACAGAGACTGAGGAAAGCCTGGAAGGTCCATGGACTTGCTTCTGGCTCAACTACAACTGGCCACGGGTGGCTGTTCCCCTGAGAAGTGTGGAGAAACCAGAGTGCTGATGTTGAAACGCGGCGAGAAGCTGCACACCCTGCTGCAGAGCAAGGCAAGGTGATGCACAGAGGGCAAAGGGAAATTACTCTGCAGATCAGAAGTTCCTTCTAGGAGTATCCCAAAATACACCAGGGTTCCTGTCTATGAGTGTCCAGGGCTACTTTTGTGGCACGTGGTGCCTTTGGTCCCAATTCAGGCAAAATCATCCATGGACACTTAAGTTCCATTGATTTCAGCAGAGCTTAAGTGCTTTCTGGAATCGAGGCTAATTAAGTGCATCACACACAAATACTCGTGTGCATAAATTGTTTACAGGATTGGGGCTTTAGGGCTTGTCTAAACAGAGACACTCAGGAAAATTAATCCAAATTAACTAAAGGTATGAATTTAAAGTGGATTAGTTAAACCACATTAAACCCCAGTGTGGACTGGGGTTTAATGTGGTTTAACTAATCCACTTTAAATTCACTGTTTTAATTACTTTGGATTAACTTTCCTGAGTGTCCCTGTTTAAGCAAACCCTTAGTGTATTGAATAAAGTCCCCAAATGAGTCAAAATTAAAATAGACCCCAAACTAAATAAATAGCAATTCTGTGTTGGCAAGGGATGAAATCTTTAATTTTTACCATTCCGGTGACTGTACCTCCAGTGTGCTGAGGAGCAGCAGCGATCAGATCAGATTGTAATCACCCAACATGACAATGGAACTCCAAGTTGTGTAGGAAAGGCTGGTCTGAGAACAAAATCAGAATAAACCCCGTATTTTCCAACCAATCGCGTGTGTACTTCGGCATGATTGGAAAATAAAGATCAGATTGACTCCACTTAAGCTGGCAAGACCAGGGAAGGTGCTGTGGTTGCCAATACTGTCTGTGATGGCTAGCAAGGAAGCCAAAACTGGCAAGAGAAGGAGGATAAGCCTTATTTATGTAAATAAGAAACCATTTGTATTTAATAATAAGCTATTAGTTCTGATTAGCCACTTAAATATGGTCTATAAATAAAGCACTCAGATAGCAGTTGATATTATTATTTTGATAAATGAACATTTGTGTTCTTTCAAAAACTACAGCCTGATTCCCAGGGTAGTATTTACTCAGAGTTCCACAGAAAGTGGTGGGACTTCATTAGGCTTGGAACTGGGGGCCAGCACAGCAACCAGACTCTTCAGGTGAATAAATACATAAGGAAGGGAAATGTAGGGCTGCAAGCTATACAGATTCATTGACCGGTGATTGATTTCTTTTTTCTTGTTTTCTTTCTTTTTCCTTTTTTTTTTTTTTTTAATAAATAAATAATAAACCATTGATAACTACTCAATTTGGCATGAAATATCAGACATTCATGGCCAGACACCCAGCTGGTGCAAGTGGGCAGATGGTCCTATCTTTACTTAGAAATAATAAGTTTGGGAAAAATATTGGTTTCTTTTTTTGTTGTTTTTTTTAGTTTAAGCAAAATCTGTTCCTCTGCTGAAAGTGACAATTCTTTAAATAAAAATATTGCTGAAAAAAAAAGGTTAGTCTTTTTTGTATTTGAGTTGTGCAATTCGATTTTGATTTTTAAAAGCAGCTCTACAAGTTTCCTCTCTAGCTGCTGCCACTCAGGGAAGGGCAGGGGCTACAGCTGCTGGAGTGGAGAAAGAAGCAAGGCAAGAGGACTGGGGAGGAAGGGAACCCCTCTAGAAGCAGGACAGGTAGCAGAGGGTGGGGGTAGAGCAGCTGCCCCCCCAGAGCTGACAACAGGAGAGCAGCAAATTGAAAGTTCGAGTAACTTTAGCTCAAAAAGCATTTTTTAATCCCATTCTGATATCCAGCTACTTCAGTAATTATTCTGCCTCTGCAGTTAGCTGTTTTCTCAGTCCCATTCTACATACAACTTAATGCTATTTCTTTTCCTAAAACTACCCCCTAATCTTGAAGCTGTTGTTGAACACGGGTGCTGTGGTGTGCTGTGCCAATCTTTATTTCACACTGTCCTTCACTAGCCTAGAACAGTGAAGGATGTTCCCAGCTGCTCAGTCCTTGGTGCAGAAGATCCCTTCAGCTCACACTGGTGAAGATACCTGCCTGTGCACTGTTGCTAGTGAGCAGGTAGAGTGTAGGGGGGAGTTAGGGGAAAAGGTACAGAAAAAAACCCAACAGTAACAGCGAGTGTCCAGTTTGACTTTGATTTTTAAATTTCCAGAATTCATTTAATAAAATAATGTCCCCATGACCGGTGAAGAAGACACACATTGCCTTTCATTTATGCTGCAAATGACTGCTCCCCTGGTAAGCTGAAAACAGTAGTTCTGATCCATGCCCTATTTTGGAGAACTCTAATTTAGTGCCTAAAGGAATTTGAGGGCAAGAGCACCTCTTTCATTACACTGACTCCCACTTGTTTTTTACAACAATTAAGTGTAAGCCCTACAGCAGCACAACTGTTAAGAATTTTATGGCTCTTAAAAGGGATACTGACAGTTTGAAATGAGTGAAATATCACACACTGAATGGTGCCAGTTGTTTACAGCACTCTTTTTCCATCTTGCAGCATTAAAAATGTGTTTAAAATTTTCTTTTTTCCTGATACAGTATTTGTGTGGGCCAGACAACAGCAGAGTAATTGCCCTCTGGCTCTGCAAAATGTACACAGGATCCTCTGTGCTGGAGCACAATCTTTTCTTCTCTGGTGATCTGATCTAGCAGCATGCCTCTTCACCAGAGGGGTGTCCTAGAAAAAGCAGGAACTCCCTCTCCAAGGTGTTTTCAAAATAATATTACTTTTTATTGCCACCATTTCATTCAAGGATTTAAAAAAAAAAAAAAAAAGCTTTTGTGTCAACAAATATTCAGAAAAAAATATTTGTCAGCCACAGAGTGAAGTGTGGGAAGGATGAATGTAGGAGATCAGAGCCACAAAGTCAGTCAAACACAAAGAACACTTCTGCTGAATTTATCATATCCGTTAACCTCATTATGATAGTGATTGTCTGGGGTGCATTTTAGTGTAATAACCGGTGAGAGATTGGGAAGGGATGAAGCAACTGTTTCCTCTAGAACACTTTATGCACTGCTGCCAGGGGAAGATAGCTTCTTTCTCTTCTCTCTCGGATTTTTCTCTCCCTTTTGAGCAAACCAACTGGCCCTGTTCTCTCCAAATAAACTTTCATAGCATCTGAGTGGACCAGCAGAAGACAGTGGAGAAAACTTACTTTGCCAGTTAAAGACAACTACCGTTATTTGCCTTTATTCTTCTGCCCTTTTTGGACAGGATTTTGTACTTTACTGTTGACATCAGGTGGGGATGTCAGTGATATGTTGCTAAATTCCTGTAGGAGTGAAACTGCTGGGAATACCTAAGGGCATTTATCCACAGACAGGGGCAGAACACAAGGAACAAACTGGAGAATATAACCTGGTTAGACTTCTTTATTCTTTGTATTTGAGTTGTGACTGTTTCAGGTTAAATTGCTTCCTAAGGCAGAAAACTGCAGCTGGGGAGCAGGGAATGGCACTGGAGGTTGTTTGCTTTGACATTAGCAAAGCCCTTGATACAGTCTCCTGTGTTTTTTCTTCCTTTTTTTTTCCTGTTGTGTTAGTCATATGCTGGAAGAGGTTGCTCAAAGGGGACCTCCATTCTTTGAGGACTGAGCTGGACTTGGCCGTGGTCTTGATCTAATTAGACCTGTCTGAGTAGGGAACTGGACAAGACAGCCCCCAGAGGTCCCTTCCAACCTAAGTTACCCTGTGATTCTATGAAATTGCACATCTCTTCTCTGGCTGCTTATCATGTCTTCTACAAGTGGCAGAAAAGTTTACTTTCCCTGGGCATGTTGTGGAAGGTGTTGAAATGAAAAATCTCTCTAAACATGAGTATATACAAAAATTATGTCCCAGACTCCACTCAGGTTGTCCACCATTGAATCTGATATCTGAATTCAAAAGCCAGTTTCTTACCCCATCTGAGCTATATCAAGTTCTTCAATTCTAAATACAGTTAATTTTTTTTTCTTGTTCTTCACTTCTAAATGCAGTTATTTTTTTGTTGTTTCTTTTTCTTCACTCTTTGCAAGGATGAGTGTGTGAAGACTTGCAAAGATCTGCTGTGAAGAATGAGAAAGGAAAAACATATGGCTTCTGTTAGTCTTCAATATTTTAGGAAAATAAATGATCTTGCACAAGTTTGCTAGGGGACCTCTGTAATTTCAGAGATGGCAACACTGTCTCTAGCACCATGTCTGAACAAGATGACTGCTGAAACTTCAGCAATGGCATATTTTAACTCAGGAGTTCATGAAGCTATGGTTTTGATCATTATTCATGAAAACAAACACAAACCAGTCCTCCAGTTTTCTATTTATTCTCAGCAGGGACTGGTACAACAAAAATGTCTTTCCACTACCATGATGTCCTGTAAAATCTGAAGTCAGCTAAGGCAAGGACACAACTTCTCTTTCAAACATTTTGCTTTGTCTTTCCGTTAATCTTTTTCTTTCCCTTCCCTCTGACCAGTATCCCACTGTGATGTGGATTCCTCCATCTCTGGAGAGCTTCAGGATGGCCAAATTCTCCACTGGAGATATTTTTGTGTGTTCAGTCCTCGTAAAAAACCAAATTCCTTCTCAATTTTCAGGTAGCCTTTGGATTCATGTAACATTGGCAGCCACTTGCCCAACATCACAAAAACTTTCACTTTGTGTGGATCAAAAATTTGGGCTGTAAAGAGATGCCCAGGCAAATAGAACAGATCTCCTGAGCACATGCACATGCTGTTCTTGGGAATAAAAAAAATAATTCTAATATGTTTAGCTTGTTATAAAGCACAAAGAACACAAGTCTAATTTTTTGCTGTGCTATTCCTTTCTGAAATGCTCTGATTCACTGAACCCATTTAAAATGAATATATTCTTGATACCACAAGAAGTCAAACTATTAAACGTTTTTAAAATTTCTCTCAGTAGGAAAAGTCTTGCTGTGTCCTTTGTTAAACATTGACTTCAAACCATGATTTCTGCATTGAGTTTTATTAGCAGTCAATAAACAAATTTGAAGGGCCTGATCCTGCATGGCTGACACCATGCTGGATGAGGCAGAAATAAAACAGCACACTGGAAATTAGATTAAAGGCCAAGTCTGCAACTGTTATTGAAATCCAATAACTCAAACTGCAGTCTTACCAGCAGTTAATAGTCCCCATGGTGCTAAATAATCATAAAGCTTGAGGGTATCTACTATTGTGCCAGCACACCAATGAGATGCAACCATCCCTGCCCTAAGAGTTGTAAAACAAAAGCCATTCTCCCATCAAAGGACATGTTTTCTTGAGGGGGGACTGATACCTCTGCAAAGAATTGGTAATGTGTTCTGTGACCTTTTCGAATTCCTTGCCGGATCTTTACCAGGTCTCCACAAAAACCCTGGAAAACAATTTTACTCTTGCAAAACATGCACATGCCAATCTGCAACATTATCAACTGAAGTCAGGTAATTCAAATGCACCACACAAAGGACTTTTTTTTTTTTTTTTCAGCTAGACAAGTGTAAATATATCCCTTTTAGTTATGACCCATCTCCAGACAATGTGCATTATTATACTAATCTTGAACACTAGTGCTCTTGGCTTCCCCGGGCACAAGGGGTTTTTTCATGTTATTTCAAAGGAAAATGGAAACAAGAGAAAGAAAGAACTCACAGGTTTTAAACTTCATACATTGTGCTTGATTCTTCTTGACTATTTCATCCTAAGCAGAACTTGGGTCAGTTGGAGTGATAGTCGTTCAGAAGACCAAGAGTTGGCCAGAGACCAAGCGTCCTGCTCTAAGCACGAGTCTTTGTGCAGGATGAAACTTCTCCAACTAGCAGGAGGGAGAAGCAGCTGTTTGTTTCCCACATCTTTTGGGCACAGGTATTAGCAAATTAAAGAACTTGATCGTGTTCTGTGGCAGGAACTTTTTTATGGAGCTCATCCAATCTCTGTGAATATTTTCTCACTGCCTTGCTTTTTCTGCTGATTAAACATTTTGGTATTGTCACAAATGAGAAAAAAAAAAAGGCTGACAGATGAAGAATCACAAAGAGCTTTTCTTCTGTTTCAAAATACGAGTGATTTCGTAATGTAAGATGGACTCTAACTCCATTCAGAGGAGAATATAAAGGTTTGTGGCATGAAGAGGCCAAGCACTTGAAATAAAAAAAATCTGACAGCCAGCCACTTTTGCCTGGTGTCACTGAGGTCTCACTGTTCCCAGAGCCTTTTGGGCTACAGCCAGCCTCTATTCCAATATTAAGAGACATATGGATAAGACTTGTTTTTAATTTTCAGTCCCCAGATTTGGATATCATCTTCAGAAGTTTCAGATTTATGTAGTCTCATAATGTGCCCTCCAGATCACAGAATCACAGAATCACAGAAATTAGGGGCTGGAAGGGACCTAGAAGATCATCTAGTCCAACCCCCCTGCCTGAGCAGGATCACTTAGACCAAGTCTCTCAGGAACAGATCCAGGCGGGTCTTAAGT
>VYZU01068953.1:0-62863 GCA_013401355.1 Ceyx cyanopectus | reverse complement strand
TAGCTTGATTTCAAGGGAAGCTTTAGCTTTCCTTGTTGCATCCCTGCAACTTTTGACAACCTCCCTATATTCTTCCCAGGTGGCCTGTCCCTCTTTCCATTTTTTATATATTTCCCTCTTCAACTTAAGTTTTAGCATTCTTCTTGTTCATTATCACCCCTTGTTTTGTATAAATTGCTGTGTGTTGAGATTTCTCTGCTCCTTTTATTAAGGCAGTTAACCATTTACCAGTTTTATATGAATTATCATAGAAAAATTTATTTGCTCTATAAAAATAATTGGTTTTAACAGCAATATTATTCAATAGTGCCTTAATCTGTAGCAATTCTACATAAGCTTTTTACTATGGGATTTTTGATGTTCTAATTTTTTATTGTTAGCTTTGCTAATAGCTCCAATTTTTCTTGCCTTTGGCATTTCCTAATTTCATGACATACACCTAATTTTCAGCTTCTAAAAGTCACTTTGAAAGCCTTCAAGTACACTATGATATGAAGCAGAGACCAAATTAAAATTTATATATTTGTTGATTTTCCTTTTAATGGCTATTAGAAATTCTTTATCCTTAAGTAATAGAGTATTGAATCTCCAATGCAAACCATTTTTATTCTCCTCTCTTTGAATTATCTCTATTATTTCAGTGGTATATGATCAGATAAAAGGAATCCATGCACTTTAATTCTCTATTTACTCCCAAACAGGCATTTGTCTCTGCAAAAAGTGCCTTGTCACACATAAGACTGATTTTCACAGAAAAGGAGTCTGAACTTACTGCTTTGGGGTCAGTGATGCTACTGAGAGGTTCAGGAAGAAAAAACTGCTTCTCTCCATGCTTGTAAATTACAGTAGTACAAACATTTATTTCCTTTATTTATTTTAACTACAAAGTATCCACCTTCCATTCAACTTTCATCTGAACTTAAGTGATTTTTCTTCTTGATTTTCTATGACATGTGCATAGGATGAAGTGATGGGAAGATTCTGTCACCTCTCTTCTATTGCAATACAGGCAGCAGAGCTCCCCTAGAAGTGTTTCTCAATGTACACCAAGGTCCTATAGCCTTGACTCATGATGACAGCAAGCTCCTCAGACACCTGGAGTTCTTCACTCTGGACATTTATACTGGAATTTACCTTTAAAACAAGTTTTGTGCTTGCTGATTTATATATATTTTAGAGATTAAATGAGAACCCACCTTGTTGCTGTATGAAATAGATGTTTTCCAGGAGTGCCATCTAATCAGCAGTTGATGAATACTCTGTTTTTCCTTCCATACAGAGCTTCTTTGTGAAATTCAGCTCAGGGAAAATGTAAACTATATTGTCTTTTCTCATTTCATTTGGTATTTTTACCAAATGGTTTTATTGTTTGTATTATTAATACACTAACTTTGTTCTATTGTTTCAGTGGCACAAGGAAGTTTATAAAACGTACACAGATTATTACAAATATCAATGCAGTGTGAGATGAACATGGACAAATAAGCTATGTATGATAACACTCCCAGGAACAAGGCATTTTTCATTTCAAAGGCTGCTTAGTAATACAGGACTTGGTCATTCTGATTTAAGCTTCGCATTTAAAGGTAAACTAACAAAGTGTTTATTTTAATCAGCCTGTCCTGTGTAATCTGGTGGAAAAATAAACATCAGTTAAAAGGCTATCAGTCTGACAAAATGACTTACCTTAAATGTTAATTTGGAAAAAAAAGCACTTCTTTCACTGTCATTGGTTTGATTGAACTGGTGTTTCTCAGGGTAGCTGAAAAGGAAGCTTTCTCAATATCTTCTTGTCTTTCAGGTTGTTTTTTTGGTCGGTTGGCTGGTTGTTTTGGTTTTTTTTTCTGTTGGTTTTTTATTTCTTGATGCCTCTCAACAGTGTCTTTTTGCCTGGAAGACAACAGTTACAACAATACATGTAGGTATTTTTCTATAGAGAGCTGCCTATTTCTTGGGGATTGTTTTAAGATTTCTGGGATAAATCTGGAACTGGCATAAATCTATATAGACTGCTTTTCCAGCTTAAATAGTCACACCAACTCACAATGGACACCACTATTGTATCACCCACTGAAAGCCTGGTATTCTATGTTAGGGTCACCCTCCCCTTTCCAGTAGTGATGGAGAGGAAGGGAGCCTTCATGGGCATGTTGGCAGTAGAGGTGCAGAACTGTGTAGGGCTGCACTGTGATCTGGTGAGGCTCCTAGCCTTTTAGTGCTATGTACTTAAGGAGTCTGCCTCGGGAGTTTTCATCCAGGTTATAATGCATACAGGAATTTAGAATATACACCCACGTAGTCATGAGTTAAAGGAAACAAAACTCTGCACAAATTAATAAACTGCTCTCAGCTTCTGCAGTTGTATTGCTCAGCCATGTTACTGCAAGCTGCCTAACAGCTCTGCTTCTAGAGCAGGAACACTTTATGGTGGAAAGAGTCAACAGAAGATGGAGCACAAAAATACAAGATAAAGGATATCACCACAAAGTTGCTATCAGGTGCTTGGGTTGGTTGAGTGGCAACCTGGGCAGATTCCTACAGGCTTGTTTGCTTTGGATAAAAGCACATTAAAGGAATGGAAATCCTCCTGTTGACTTTGGTGGAATCTGGATCAGGCCTTTTGTGAGGAAAGCTAGGTACAGCCACTTGTATAGAAGTCTTCTAACCCGTGATCCTTTTACAGAAGTCTTTTAAGCCATGATCCTTTGGTTTTCTCTCCTCTGAAACCAACATAAAGTAATAATATGCTAAAAGATAAAGTGAATAAACTGTGACAGAGGCAGCAATAAAACATCCCCTGTCATTCCTGCACCTGAGAACACATCCATTTGTGATAGTAGTCTGGAGTTTTAGTTAGCACAACATATATAGGTTATATAGTTCCATACTTACAGTTGTTTGTGCTTCTTCTTTGTGGCTAGGTGCTATTCCATATCTTCAGCTGTTAAGTGCTGGTGCACTGTGTCTGTGATTTATTGTTCTCATAATCAGTAATACGTCTCTTATGTATATGCTTTTTCTTAGCTATTGTCTCCGATGTTCATATTAAAAAATCTTGTCATGATTTTGTGGCTTGTGCAGCAAGTCTGCATTTTACTTTTTTTATACTGAAAATGTTTCCCTCTGCAATTTCTTTAAAACTTGAGATTAAACTGCACCAGAGGTTGAACAGCACCTAAAAACTGTAAGAGCCATTGGAATAACTTGAGTTCAGTGAGTGGAGAGGGAAAAGCTGCTTTACTGCTGCAGATCTCCCACAAGAGTTAAAAGTCACTATAGCCAAGGCCCACACCAGCTGCCCATCAGCCCTACCTTTGCAGACGGCGTTTCTTTACCCATTTAACCACTCAAATGGCTTTTTTAGAGTTCTGTGAGTTGATTATCCTTGAGCAGCATCGCCTGCCTCGTTTGCTTGGCCTCGCCGAAGGCGCAGAGAGCGGCGAGGCCTCGAGCCGGCGCGCGGGCCTGAGGGCGGCGGCAGGGCGGGAACGGCGCGAGCCGGCAGCTCTCACGTGATCAGGGCGGGAGGGGGGGTCACGTGCCCAGGGCTCTATATTAACAAGCGGTGACCCCACCCCGTCCTGCACGCAGGAGAGGCGTCGGCAGCGCTCCGCTGTGCAGTCCTCCCGCTACACTGGGGGTAAACGAGGGCTTCCCAAAGCCGGGGCTCCCCGGGATGGAGCTGCGAGGCCCGGCCGCTCTCACGTGATCGAGGCTGAGCGGGTAACGCGGTTGTGGCGTCGCCGCGACAAGCGCGGGCCTTTTAATCGCCGTGAAACTGGCCCCGACGCTCGGGCGCCTGCGGGAGAAGCACCGGGAGCGCTCAGTCCTCCAGTCCCCTCGCTAGACTGAGGGCAAACAGGGGGTTTCCAAAGCCAGGGCTCCCCGGAAAGGAAGGGTGAGGCCGAGCGGGTCTCGCGGCTGTGGCGTCGCTGCACCAACCTGCGGGGGAGCCGGACGAGGAAGAAACAGCGGCCTCGGGAAGCGGCGCGGGCACGGCCGAGCTCAGGTCGGTGCTGGTTTATTTACTTGTACGAGGATGTTGTGGTGACTGGCTCCAGCGCGGGCGAAGGGGCAGAGATGGTGTCCACCCGGGCACGAGTGGTGACCCCGTCTGAAGGGAGGCGTGTGGCTGGCCAGGGCTTGGCTGCAGGGAGTGCCACAGCCTGTCTGTGCAACCAGTGACCAGGTGAAGGATCTGCTTTGTGTGTTGTCTCAGCTCTGTGGGGACATGGAGAGGTGAAGAGCTGTGAGAGGCTCTGAGGAGGAGATTGGTGGAGTTGTGCTCTACCATCCCCGAGGCAGATAGATCAGGAGATGAGGGGAAGGCTGTGGATGGGGTCTACCTAGTCTTCAGCGAAGCCTCTGACACAGTCTCCCCTGGCAGCCTCCTGGAGAAGCTGACAGCACATGGCTTGGACAAGTGCACCCTTTGCTGGGTTAAAAACTGGCTGGGTGACTGAAAGGAGGCTGTGGGCAGGTGGGGCCAGGCTCTTCTCCCAGGCAGCCAGTGCCAGGATGAGAGGACATGGCCTGAAGCTGTGCTGGGGAGGCTTAGGTTGGACATGAGGAAGAATTCCTTTACAGAAAGGGTCACTAGACACTGGAATGGGCTCTCGGAGGTGGTGGAGTTGCCATCCCTGGTGGTGTTTAAGGGAAGGTGGGCTGTGGCACTTTGTGACGTGGTCTGGCTGGGTGTTGTGGGGTCAGGGCTTAGGCTGGAGTTGGTCTCGGAGGTCTGTTCCAGCTTTAATGATTCTGTGATAACACTTTACACCTGTGTGGTGGTCACGCAGGGTTACCTGGGTAATCTCCAGAGCTGAGCCACAGCTGGTGCTCTTTCCAAGTTGTTAGCAAGAGTCTTCCCAGAGCTGAGTAGAACAGCGAGTGTCTGGTGAGCTGAGTTTGTCCCTTGCTCAAACACGACCACAGGTAAGCTGGCTGCATATCGGGTGTCTAGAAGATAGCAGCTCAGGTGCTGGTGCTGCATGGGGAGAAATGCTGCCCCTTCTTTACTCCCTCACTGCAACCCCCATTGGCTTCTGTTGCCAGAGCAAACTCACCTAGGGCTGGTGAGGATGTTGGCTGGTTTTTGGTGCATTTTTCATTCTCTTCCTTTTCCCACTACGGGGGACAGTATGGCTCTGTGTTCATTGCCTGCCTGACTTCCCCCGTTCGCTGTGCTGTGGTGTGTAATTAACAAGCAACATGCCTTGTATGGAAAGGAAAAGCAATAGGTGGACTGCAACAATTTTCTAGTATGCAACTGTGTTTCCAGAGCTGTGCACATTGTTGCTGACACCTTTACAAATGCCATGGTAGGAATTTAACATGCTGACAGGAAAGCAAGGGAAAGGCAAAGCCATGCTGGCTTCTTCAGTGCTAGACAAACAACAAATCAAAGTGTTTGGCAAACAGAGGACAAAATTCATAGGGAAAGGACTAGTACTTCCAAGCTTCTCGGGGTGCATCAAGCAATAAAGATTAAGGATTTATTACAGCTTTGTGTTCTTATTGTTATTTTTATCTTTCTGACTCCTTCCCCACCTCTCTCTATTAAGCTTGCTAAGCTGAAGATGCTGCAATTTATAAAGTTATCAAGAAAAAATACTCCCTATCCAAGGACTAGTAACAGTGTGCTCCTTTCGTGTCCAAAACACATGGCATAATTACATAAAATTGCACTGAGTTACCATGAATTTTAATAAGGTCTGCAAATAGTCTGCTAAAAATGTTTCTGTGAGCATGGTCAAGTTGCTGTGAGCTGTAGTGTTCACAGGGCAAAGTGGAGATTCTCAGTAGGTATATAAATTCAGGTTCTGTGAAGAATTATTTTACTACTCATGAAAATGAGGGACAGCTAGTGTGGTGGGTGCTTGGCATCGGGTAGCAAGTGTTACAAGCTGCCATGTGTGGCAGGATGGAATCATACTCTAGTTTAACCTTGCTGGAATGCAGGTAGGAAAGTTTCTGCCTGTTTTAAACAGGGAAACCACCCCCTCCTGCCAACTAGATGGCATTAGTACAACTGTATGTAGATAACAAAATCTCCAAAAGATACAGCTCTTTTCAAGTAAATCATAACATTCATAGCTTTTTTCTTTACTCATACAAGTAGCTTGATTGTGTGCAGGAGATGGCCTGGGTTTGGCCCAATTAGATGTTGTTTCTTAAAATGCCAGCAATAACATTCCTACACATTATTCTACAGAGCTCTTGCCTAAGGGCCCAATCTTGTCATCCTTCCACACACAGCATTTCCATTGAAGTCAGGATCAAGAAAATTAGACACCATACAGCAGGAAAAGATATGCTTGGTTTATTTGGCACTGGGAAGCTCTGTGTACAGACCTTTGGGTGCCATTCCATGGTGTTGGCTGAGACAAAATGGGTACCTGTGAAGGTTAATGTACATTAGCTCTTATCATAAAGAGTCTAATTCTGGTTAGAGCCAACCAGTAGTGACCAGTAAAGACTGGATTGCAGTGGGTGCTCACAACCAGCTGCACTTTGCAACAGGTATAGTATATCTCTTATGTGTGATCCCATGGATTCCCAGACTTGGCACCTTTGAGTTGCCCTTGCAGATCATGCTCTGTGTGATGCTGGTCTGAGAAGCCTCAGCTAAGCTGTGAGTAGATGCTGTGCCTGTTGCAGGAGACCAAGTTTTGCTTAGTCCTGTAGTTCACCAGGTTTCTGGGTGAAGAAAGGCTGGGCTTGACTTCCAAGCCTCAAGTGGTTGAGTGATCTGAGAATCTCTTGACCCACCTGAGGCTCTCTGATGTATTCATGTGTGTTCTGAACATCTTGCCCGGCTGGATCTCTTTGCATTTCCCAACTCCAGGGTCAGAAATTGTCAGGATCAAATGAAACATGATGATTTTTTTCCGGACTTCTCTTGGAGTGTCAGTGTGTGGCCTGAGAACAAGGGCAGATTGAACTGAAGCATGATAATTAACTTCATAAACTCTTGGACTTACTTATAAGCAGACCAAGAAAACTTGAGGTGTATAAATACACTAAAAACTTTTGTCTAAAAAGTCAGTTAAGGTTTTCTGATTCTCTCTCGTTTCTGAAATTCCTTTCTAGTTTCATTCTCATTACCTCTTGTATTTTATTTTTATTTTAGATGTTAAACTGTAAGGCAAACAATGCCTCGAGCAGAGCAGCACGGGTAGGAGCCAGGTTTCTAAATGCCCCAGTTAATATCGTGTATAATGCTGCATCCAGAAGCAGCCCGACTCATTGAAATAATTTGACTGGAATTAAACTATTGCTACTAAAATTTATGTAAAACTAATGAAAAATTTATTGGTTTATAAAATCCTTGCTTTTATCCAGGACTAACAATTCCTATGCAATGCCAGTGATCCTCCCACAAATAGTTGAGAGGAAATAAAATATAAGGGAGTTCATCAGTTCATATTCCCTGAGATCCTCACAGTTACTCTTCTTTGTGATCCAGTCTTTTAACTTTTTCATGACTTTAATCTTAAAAAATAGATTTTTAATTAAATTCAGAGCTATTATTCCCCTTTAGGGGAGGTGGGAAAAACAAATGCAACTCTGCTGCAGGACCTCTGAGCATAGCACTTTCCCTCTCTTTACAGTTCATTTTGGCATTTTTATATATCTTCTGCTAATAAAATGTAATGATTTTCATCTTTTACTTTGACATCTGAGTCTGTATCTTTTATCTGTTGTTTACAGTGTTTCAGCCCATAAATAAATCATATGACAAAATAAATTACTTAATCTTGTGTTTTATTTGGAAACACATTAAAGCCTAGCTTTGGTGGGAAAAAATCACTTTACACCTTACAATTGCTTATATACTTTTATGACTTTTGTGTCACGTTCAAATACTATCAAGGTGTCATATCAATACCAATTGTTCACAAGAGCCACATTTTCAACCTTTCAAGTTTTCTGATGGAGTTTGATAGGAGTACTTTGAAATGAAAGTACATCTGTCTTTGACAAATGGCATTTCCAGTTTTGGGTTTTTTAATATGATGGTATAGTGTATTACAAAAACAATATTAATCCCCAGAACTTTCTTCAAATCAGCATACACGTGATGATAATGAAGTCCATTCATCCAGTCCCCTTTATCCAAGCCTGTTTGTTGTCAGCATCTGGGTTTTCTAATCCACTCTAAATTCACTCTTTCTGCACGTTCCCAAAGTTGTTCTTTTGTATTTTTGACATCTGTGTAACTAGTGAAATAAATGGTACTGCACTAAATTCCAGGCTGTATTTTTATTCTCAAATTCTTTTACATACATTTTGCTTCAGCAATGAGGAATAAATAATAAATATTTTCTCTGCTGTTGTGAGGGGGAAAACAGTTTATAACCTCATTGTGTTTATCAAGCTTTTACCTGGCCAAAGAGAATTAAATCGGGTTCTAAATAGTTGCTTGCGTGTGTGTTCAAGAAGCTTCTTTCATTCACAAATGGCTTGCACAAAACTATCTTTCACATAGTGTGCCCTCTTTTCTTAGGTTAATTGCTGAAATATGATGTGGTTTGGTTTCATTCTTAGTAATTTCTGTATTCTATTCCAGGACATTTGGGAAAGAGCCCAAGAGCTTAGCATGTTTTCCTTTTTTCATGGTAAAATTGTGCAAATATGCATTAGAGTGTGAAAACAAACAGTCTAATACATTTTTGCAAAGCTCTTTATGTTTACTGTTTATTGCAGATACCAGATCCTAATTAAAATGCGCTAACAAAAGCCAAGATACAAAGAACAAAGATATAGCCAAGCCTCATCTCTTAAAAATATTTGTGATTAATCCCAGAGGACACTGTGTCACACATCATTATTATAAAGCTCAAGAAAGTTAACTCCATCTTTGGGAAGGATATAGTGCCAAACACTGCATCCAATCCATAGAAAAATAATCATCTCATGGGGGTGTTTTCTAAGGAATAATCTGCTTTCCAGATCCTATAATGACATCCAGCTACAGCCCTTCTTGTTTATGGTTCCTTACGCTTCTCACTGGAAACTTCAATAGCTTTTTAAACATCTTGAAATGCTTCTTCCTCTACTGCATTTGCCTCTAAAGAGGTCTCTGCCCTTAGCAAAAGGCAGTGAGTTAAATGGGCTCCCGGAAGACCTTCTTAAACAAAAAAATTAATATGCTTGTTATTTTAACCATGTGGAAACAAGTTAGTGGTTTGATTTTTAAAGCCTCCTGTGGAAGCAGAGCTCAAGCCTTGGGACATCTCCTTTGTGTGCAGTTCAGGTGACAAACTTGTGCTCTAACTGATGCCTCCAAGAAGATAAAATTGCTGTGGAAGGGGGATTAGAGTATTCATGTGAATTAATTCTGTTTTCCTGCACACTGTGGTACCTGGCCTCACAGAGAGCAGGAACAGGCATGGATTAGGTGTATTCTGCTCCCAATCTGAAGTCACTGGATGTCAGCTGTGCAACAGTCTGCTGTGGGGCTGTTGCATGTGAACTGTTTGCTGAGTAACCGGCACCTTCCTCTCTCCCTGGCATTCCCCTCTTCCCCAATAAAGCACAAAGGCATCAAGAAAGACAAGTCTTCTCCGTGTGCCCCTGTGATGGATGTGTGTAAGAAGTGATGGATGGAGCGCACAGATTTCCCTCTATCTGTGGAGACAGGGCAGCTCTGGAAAGATGATTCCCATGTTTAGGGAAAGGGTGTTCCACCACCTGCTTGTGTTTCCTTGAAGCAGAGCAGAGGGAAAGAGGCAAATAAGCTTTGTGGGAAGATGTGGTTGGCTGTTGCTGACTCGGACAAACCCAAGAATGCTCTTAGGAAACCAGTTTGTGCTTGGCTAGGCCTGTTGCCTCCTCACTGTTCAAGGGTTTTCCTGTGAATTTCTTCAGAAAATTAAGATGTTTCTGGCACTTCATCCTGCTGTTCAGTGTAACAGATCACACTGGAATGTCTTTAAGTCTTCTCTGTGTCTGGATGCTTTGGTTTTCTCACACTTTACACTTCTGACTTTTCACATGCATTTTCACATGCAATTCTCAAAGCATCTTTTCCCATCCTGGTATCAAATTCTTCTGATACATGGGATTGTTCCTTTCATACAGCAGCTGGGATCAACTAAAAGCTATTTTTGATTCCCAAAGAAGTTGTACCACAAATTCTTTTATGTTTGGATTTGTTTGTAATTGAAAAATGCTGAACCTTCTGCAAGTAGGCATATAACCTAAGCAGACACCTCTCCATCCTCATTCTCCTGTGTTGTAGTCAGTAGCTAATATCCCACTGTGTAGTTACAGAAAGTATATATTGAAGTTTTGTGTTTGTTTCTGTAATGTAGGTCAAACAAGCAGAAACCCTTTGAGGTGTTGTGTGCAGAGGGCTCCTCTGCAAACTGACATCATCCAGAGTCTCCAGGTTCCCCCTAGAGAGCACAAAGAGACTCTCTGGGGCCAGGGAGCTGCTCAGTGCTCTCTCTGGGGAAGTGTTTTTCTAGACATTAACTGTAAAGGCAGTATAGGGAAATTTGACTCACTAGGTGGAAATTAGCCCCTGAGAATGCTTCCCCTGGTTATTTAGTATAAGGGAAAACTTACTCATTTTACAGGTTTCTTAACTGAAAAATAAGTAGAACTACTTTTGAATGAAACAGAGTATTTTCTAATGTAAAAGTTAACTTTCTGGAAGGGTTGTGAGAAGTATTTACCAGTGGGATGATTGTCAGACTCGTGAATTATGAAGAGAATAAAAAGGTATTTTGAAAAATACCTCAAAAATATCTCTCAAATACATAGATCAGCCTGAGCCTATCCCTGGTCTCAGGGAAGATATTTCCCCTTTTAAAGCAGAATATTTTGTCAAATGAACTATGCATAGTATCTTCCTGTAACGGGTATGTGTAATGTGGTCTTTTCCTATCCTGGACCCATCCTTTTCAGTGTTTAAGATAAAATGTACAATTGGCTGCCTGAAATAAAGGTTTTGATTCAAATAATATAAAAAAAGATAGGGTTTTTTTTGTGTACCAGAAAGCTTCAGATGTGTTTTTCTCTCTCTTTTTTTTTTTTTTATTGTCTCAAAATTTCCACAGGAAAGTAAAAAAGATACAGAACATGCATAAGTTTGGTGTTTTTTTTTCCTTGATACTTGTTGGGGAAAAAAAAGGAGTGAGGGCATTTAAATTCCAGGATACATGTAAATAGTTTGTACCTCCTCCTTCTCACTCTCTTCCCACTTCCCATTTGCAGGTACACTTTGGACCTGCAGAACTAACACCTTTATTTTTTGCTGCTGAACATTGTCTTGTTTCTGAACTTGGTGGCTGAGGCAGGCGTGGACAGGAGCTGTAGCCTGCTGTTTGGCACAGGAGGTGGCCGTGCCATGGAAACAGCTCTATTGCTATATAGGAAAGGCAGGCTAGCGCTCCACCAGCGGCATGTGCCGAGCTCCACCAATGGCTCCTGACAACAACTGGTGCTGGTGGTGCAGTGGAGGCTGCTCTTGTGGCATGGAACACAGTCATCACGTCAGGGGAGTGTAAAACCCTGGCAGGAGCTTGGCACTGAGTGACACTGAATAGTCTGCTGGTGGGAGCATGCTAACGATTTCATCTGGACCCCATTGCCTCTTACAAGGCTTGTGCTTGCGTCATCTTTTGTATGTGCCCTTTTGGATCTTGCTAATGAGAGTAAGACAAGAAAACTCAGCAGAGAAGAGTACCTTGCACAAGTACGTGCCCGGACTGACTCAGGCACAATTAAGCTAGAACACGCCAGTCTTAACCTGCTGAGCTGTGTGTGGGTGTAACAGCATGAGCAGAAGCTGACACTCTACTGCCCGATACCACGGAAATATCTATGCAGAGTGATAAGCAGATAACAGATTGTCAGCCTTTTAGCTGAATTGCCTATTTTTGTTGGTATAAACCAGATTCTTGTTTCCCCCCCCTCCTTGTTCTTCACCCTTTCCCTCTCCTTTGAGATATCCCGAATCCTTGCTGGAGCCCCGCCAAGTCCTTTGCAGCCCGTGTCATTCATCTCCTTGCATCCTTTCAGGCTCTGTCTCATGCCATCATCCTGCTGCTCAGAGTTCCAACTCCCTCTCTGCGTGCAGGTGTCACCGAGGGCACCCGTCCCCTCTCCCCCAGCTTTTCTGGGAGCTCGGCACGTCGCCGTGGTGACACTTGCTGCCTATGCTAGTCTGGGAAATGAGACTCCAGATTGAGACCCACCCCCATGTCAGGTGCCCAGCTCATGCTTTGCATAATGCATACTGCATTCACTTGCAGGGCTCTGGTGAGAAGTGGCCTTCAGAAGTGCTGGGGGGATGTTGCTGCACAGGGCATTGCTGGAAACCTACTGGCCTGGCCTTGCAGCCACACGTGCTCGCCGAGGGGTGTGCGTGTAGCTCTTCAGGTTCTTCTTGCTTCGTGGGACATGAGTATCCTCGTGTTGAGGCACAAAAAAGCAATGAAGACATCTAAATTCTCCCTCTGTATTCATCTAGAGTAGCCCTGGATGTTGGCTGAGTTGAGGATTGTATGCTTATGTTCTAGAACGCAGCTGAACGCGCCCAACACTGGGGGGATGATTTGCAACTTCAACCACTTTTGGAGAACAACAAAATTGGAAAACTATGCTAAGGGCCAGATAAACTTCTCCATTTCCAAAAAGGGACAAATAAGAAGGAATGTTCCTTCCCTAATGCATAATTTCTCCTTTTCTAGTGTAAAATATCGTACATTACTCCAAACACAAACTAATCAAGAAGGCAACAATACTGTTAATGGTTTAAGCATAGTACTCAGTCTGAGTTTACTCTGCCTTATGGAAATATCACAGTCATTTTGATTATGCTCAGAGGTTTAATATAGCTATTAGAACAACAGCTACTCTATTGGCGTTACACCATTACATTTGTTAAGTTGATTCAGTACTGGAACTGTGACTCTTATTCTTCCAGTTGCATTTGTGAATTTGTTTTTGTTTAAGTTTGAGTAATTGAAGTCTTGTGGGAAGTAAAGTCATTGTTCATCTGCTTATTTCAATCTGTGCTGGCAAAGCCAATTTTCTCTTGTTAAATTATATTTCTAATGTTCAACAGGGATAGTTGCAGATACTTGCTGTCATGCCTTGCTTTCTCTGAAATACATCTTGGCTGTCTCTCCAAGCTGTTGTATCACCCCCTGGTGTTTCAGCAGCAAGGTGATCCATCCACAATGGGCTTACCCCACTTCTGACTCTCAAATCCAGGAACTGAGACCATGCGAGAGATTCTGCAATGTGGATAACAGAGATATTCTCTAATCACAAGAATGAGAATGGGGCAGACTGTGGCTTTTTGCTTAGTGAGCTTTCTGCGTTGAGCTGCAGTCCCATACCCACATCACTGCCTCTGGTATTGCATTCTCAACAGCTCTGCCCATGGCTCCTCAAATGCTGCTGCAAACTAAGCAACCCCCTTCACGGTCAGAAGGGAAAATCTTCACCTCAATATTTTGTTAGAAGAAATTTTTTCTTTCTTGGCATGAATCTGGTCACTTAAAGTGCTTGATTGAGGCTGAACTCTTGGAAACATTTCATCAGTTATCATATAAATGCAAAGACCTGAAAGACAGGCAGAGACAATGTACTAATACACTACCATACCATAAACCAATAGGATGTCTTCCTCTTCTGACCAGTGTACAAAACTTTGGTCCAGGCTTAATGAAAGAGCTGCCTTAATGAATTAAAAAATTAAATCTAAGTCTCCCTGAAGTTAGTGAATTGATTTGTATCAGGCTTCTAGTGCACAGAATAAAACAACTATCTGTTGCTGTTCTGACTGCTGAGAATGTTTTGTGTGTTTTGAAATAGGTGCATTGATGAGTTTTATAACTTTAGAGCTGACCTTAAGTGTTAAGCTTTATTTCAGGGCATCTCTGAATGGAAAGTAGCTGACTGGGCAATGAAGCCATGGGAGTGTTTGGGGATAGAGTGGCAGAAAGTGATTTTTGTTGTTGTTACTTGGTTGATTTTGCCTTTTTTTTTTTCAGATTAGCATTTAAGGCATATGAGATGCCATAGGCATTCTGTTAAGACATTTAAGGAGATATCATCTGAATCCCTTATTTTCTCAGGGTACTGAAGGAGAAAGTATTGATTAGTGCATATGCTGGAATTCACATCCTATTTGTAGAGTGCTAATAAAAAAATAAAAAGACTGTGGTCCCAGTAGAGTTTCAGCAAAAGTAATGGTAACAATAATGACTTTCCTACAAATGCTTTCTCATGTTTGGAGAATTTTCTTCTCTCTTTTAATAGCTATTAGGCTTGTTATGCCAAAGTGTGTAGGCTTCAAGGAAATGAAAACAAGAATATCTATGATGTAGTACTATTGTTACACTATTTCTGGGGTTTCTTGATCTGGATTAACACACTGTTTAATGCTTATTTCTCTGCCCATGCATTGGTCAGCTACTGACTGTGTTCCCAGCTCAGCCTCTCAAGCTGATAGGGAGGAGTGACAGGAATATTGCTGTCTGCAGAAACACAAGCAGGTAGTAGCCATGAGATGTGCTGTGTGTAAGAGCTCTGAAAAGATCTGTGCAGCAGAAGCCCCTGAACAGAACACAGGCAGATTCTGAACAGATCTTTTGCTACATGGCAATAAATTTCCAACACCCAAGGGAAAATGTTTCTGGATACTGCTCCTCACAAGTCATGTTCTTTTGTCTACTTCCCTGCTGTAGCCCACAGACAGTTTCTTCCTTCACGAGAATTTAAGCAAAATACTTCAGATCTATTATTGAATGCATTTATTTCATGCCAAGGCAAGAGAGAAAATGTTTTGTGAACAAATAAATTGGTTTGCCGTTTCTGTTCCCAAGAGTAATTCTTCCAGGGTGCTTCCAGTACCAGTTCTTGCAAAGACTTCTTTCTGAGCTTGCAACACAAAACCTAGTCCTTCAGCGGGCTTGCTATAATGTGTATATGTATTTTAATGCCTCAATTAATAATTCAGATTAATTCCTAACAAGGGACTAAATATTAAGGAAAAGATTATAAAAATCAGTATCAATAATTCATGATGTCGTCTTGGCTAAAAAGGTATTTTCTCAGGAAATTATTAGGAAAAAGAATTTACACAAACCTCTATCTTTACAATCCTACACTGACATAGTGATTATTATTGCTCATATTGGCATGAGAATAATCATTAAATAGCTAGTTAGTTACAGGCAGCTGTCTTGAAAATCTAATTACCTGTTCGATCAATATCGGGAGTGTTGTCCCATTTGATAGAGTTGTCCTTATTTATAATTTGGGAACATTTTGCATGGTCATAATAATAGTATGTGCTTGCTAATACATATATACACAAACGTAGAGTCTGTAATTAGTCTTGGGTAGGAAAAAATGGAAATACAGAATGACAGTCACATAATGGTTTAGGCTGGAAGGGACCTCAAGTGCCCTTGTCCCCCACTGTGCTCAGGCAGAGGCATCCAGAGCAGGCTGCCCTTGCAGGAATGGAGGTAAAATACTGAGAAAAGTGAAGAGCAGAGAAAAATACCAAACTGATTTTTTTTAATTAAACAGAAACAATTCTTTTGCATCTAGAATGAGTAATTCCACAAATGGTGTAAAACTGGTTTATATGTCTAGTAACTTTTTAATCCCAAGCAAAGCAACAGTTGCTTTTGTATAGGGAAGAAAAGTAAATATTTCAGTTAAGGTACTAGAACAACTTCTGAAGGTTGGACGCTTACCTATGTTATATAAATATATGTGAAAGATACATATGTTTGTGTAGATGTATCTTTAGGGAAGACACACTCTAGGAATTTTAAAGAAACAAAGCAGAATTGTTTCATTTCAGTTGTTAACTGCCAAAGCCCTGTGTGTTGGGTGGTGGGCTTTTCAGCAGTTCAGTGATGGGAAGCGAGAAGGGTTTCCTTGCTCTGCCTCCTGCTCCACGCTGTGCTCACCAGCATCTCTGAGCAGCCTCAGGGGAGGAGCTGAAGAGTTTGCATGGACCATCGTTGCTCTAGTGAGGCTGTGGTGGCAGATTCAGAGTTCCCTGTGCTCTGCTGCTACTCCCAACAACTCGGAATTCTCCACATCTTTGAGTTGTTTCTTTTCTAGAGAGTCCTAATCTACTTAGCACCCCTCCCATGAAGCTGCTCCACACCTGCAATTACTGTTGTTCTGCTTCTTTCAACATTTGTTGATCCCATATCCTTTCTGAAATAGTGGGGGGCCAGGACACTACTCAGTAATTAAGATGTGACACACTCTTAGATTTATAATGTGATACAGTGGTGTTTTCTCCCCTTGTTCTCTATTCCATTTCTAATATGCAGTTTATTTTTTACTTCTAATCGCCATTAAAATGATGCTTTTATAAACCTGTTAGAATGCAGAAAGCTTGTTCCTCAATAGCAATAACTGTTTTATATGTAAGATTCTGGTGTTCCCCACATCTCTGTATCTTAGATTAATTTCATCTGCCATTTCAATACCCAGTTGTTGATTTTTGCAGTGCTGCAGTCAGCTGTGACTGGCTTAGTGTCATCATCAAACATTGTCACCTTACTTCTTCCTTCCAGTTCCATACCCCCGAGGGTATGTAGCTCTAATGCTCTTATCACCTGCCTTCTCTCCACAAGCCTGTCTAGTTACTCCATCCAGCATTTCCTCCTCCTGAGAATCCTTTTATCCCTGAGAGGTTCTTATTCTTCAGATCCTTTGCTGAGGGACCTTAATTTAAAAAAATTAAACAGAATAATAAGTTCAGTGAGTACCTCCTAGCATGAAATTGGATTTCAAGTGAGAGTGTAAGTACTCATCACTCAAAACCTCTGACTTCCCCAAATCAGCTGTTTGATAAGGTTAATGTGACGTTAACATCAATGCAATCTTATTTTTATCAGCCAATCACAAATATTTTGCTCATGTTCATCATTAGCCTGGCATTAGCTAAGAATAACTTATTTTATTCTGTGGCCAAATGTCCTTGTGGTTTAACATGCCATACTGTTCTTTTCCTGGACAAATAAAAGCAAGGAAATAAATTTAAACGTGAAACAGAAGCACCATAAACCAACTTCTTTGGGTTCAGTCCTCCTTCATCTTACACTTTCAACTAGTTAAGTGAAGAAGGACTGGAGCAGAGTTAGACCTTCATCAAGCAGAGCCAGACCATGTACTAATTTGGGGTTTGGGGGCCTTAGTGTTTGTTTTACTGTTTGTTTTTTTTCTGGAGGACTCTCAAACACAAAGTGCAATTACTGTACTCTGTAACTGACAAAGCAAAGGAAGAAGAGGTAAGATTGAAAAGATGATATACTAGGGATAAATAACTTAGAAGAGACCAAAAAAATATCTAGGAGAAAGTAGGGAAACTGAGAAGGAAGGGTGTGAAAGGCACTGTAAGACAAACAAGATGAATAATTCTGGCAGCACTTATGTTTATCTTGCTTCACTTTTGCACCATGCCTAATGTGGGACAGCATTGTGCAGAGGAAAAAGTGGTGTGTGAAGTGGGATCACTGGGCAGTAGAGTTTGCTCACCTCTGAATCTTTTAGAGTTGTCTGTACATGATATTTACTGGAAGTGTTTTCTCATTTTTACCCCCTCACATGGATCCCATTATTCAAACTCTTACCCTGTTCTAGGATGCTGCAAAAATCTTGAAACCTTAAATGCTACCTATTTATGTGTCCTGTGGAGGTAATGAGCAAAACAGTAAATATTGAGCAATTAAAAACTTTCTGTAGTTACTTTTATGGGGTGTGTTTTACACCCTGAAAAGATTGCTGGATCCTGTGTTACTTTATTTTAAGCCAAGGTCCCATATATCACTTGTTCTGTTTTTTTACTGGTGGTTGCATATGCTGCATAGCAATTTCCAGTTATTTATTCAGCCTCTGCCACAGCATCAACATCTTTACCATCAAGGTACAATAATTGCAGTGGAGTGAATACGTTTTTGCTGAAATAACCTGCAGTGCAGAGATGCTGGCAGTGCCTCATGAAGAAAGGAGACTGCACTGTATTCCCTAGAGCTACTTGTTGGGGAAGTCTCACCTTTTGATATTTTCCCTTTCTTTGTGTTTGTTTTTACCAGTTGCTTTCAGAACACCAGGAATTGCGTCTTTGGATTTATCTTACACATTTGGATTCTCTGCTGCTTTCAGATATGTGGAACCTTCCTCCTGGTGTCTGGATGGTTGTGATATTTGAGGCAGATTCTGCATTTCAGTCTTCCTTTCAGAAGTAATGTAGGGGAATAATTCTGTGGCTGAGAGTTTTTCTAATAGTTACATCCTTATGGAGAAGACAATGTAATTTGCCCTTTGTCCTACCTATGCAGCATTGCTTTAAACTGAATAATTAAAAATATTGATGTTTTTTTTTTATTTAAAGTATAAATATGAGCACAGCAATAATGGGACCTCTGAGCTTTCAAAAATGACTTATATGTTAAAAAAAAGGAAGCATTTCCAGTTTTCTGTGTCTGGGTTCCTACCCTGTAGAGTGTATTTTGTTCTTGGGCTAGAGCCTTTCTTCACATACAGAGTGCTAGAAGTGTGCATGCTTAGAGAATGAAGCAGATGTTCTCATACAATCTCCTGATGCCAGCAGCTGAGGTTTTAGACTCTCAACCCTTTCTAACTCAGAGTAAATTGTGCAGCTTGGCACTAATACACTGCTAGTACCCTCTCAGCAGTGCAGCTCTCACAACTCTGAGTTATTCTCACTCTAAGGCAGATGTACTGAGGTGTGGGTTCCTTTGCATCATGCGTTTGAGAACTGAAAACAGAACAGCATGGTTGTGATGTCTGTATGAAATAATGAGGCAGAACACAGTCCTCTAGAGCAATAGGTTTCCCACTGTGTTGAGTCACTAAGCAAGCTGTCACTGCCGATGATGTACTTTTATTTTTAGAAATCCTTCAATGAAAGTCAAGCTGAACCCTACCATGCCATATTTTACATTGCTTAAGTTGTTGTGTTGCCAGTTTTCATTATTATTGATGTTAAACACTTAAGGAATATTCCTGGGTTATGCAAAAGGTCTTCACGTTTCAGTGATTTATGAAGCAAATAGGCTGTCTAGATGTCTGTGAAGTGCCACTGATGGATTCGGTGAATGCAGCACTAAGCACCCATTACAGCACCTAGAACACAGTTTCTAACTGGTTTTTCCTTCCATTAACAAGTTGTGAAAGAGATTTGATGATGCTTTTAGCTGAGAAATATTTTAGAATGTAACGTTTTGGGGAGAATAATTCTCTGAAACAGCGTGTGAAATGACAGACAGCATCAAGGAGAAAGAAATGCCTTGTGCTACCACTCTGTGAACCCTGGCTGCATCACAGGGCATTTTAGGAGAGTAATAGGATGTCTCGAGATAAAATGCCAGAGTCTTCTACCTATACACTCCCTAAAAGGGCTTTTGTTTCCACCAGGCCAACTTCAAATATGAAGGGACTCTTTATTGCCATCCCTCGACCCACACTTGTTCCCTGTACTGCAGTATTCATCTTAATTATCTTTAGTGATCTAGAAGTTAGATGTCGAAGTTTCATCTATAGTTAATGGAGAGAGACATATATTTCCAGAGGGGAATTAATGCCAAATATATTAGACATAACCAAGAGAGGATTTTTCATTAAGTTATTTTCATGTTTAAAGCTCTGAAAGGGAAGAGCTACTACAAGATACTAACCAGGTTGAACCCAGCTTTTCTTCCTGTCATTGATGCTTGCTATGATGATTAAAAGTAGGTTACTACTTACATTTTTCTTTCACTCAAATACAGATATGCCACTTGTTAAAACAGGAGTTTCAGCATCAACTGGTTGCTTCTGAAAGTTGAAACACTTGACTGATGAAGCAAGACAGAGACAAAGCAATTCCCTCCCAGTCAATCATGACATCAAACTTCCAAACCTACAAACAAAATTCCAACAATCTAAATAAAAGAGCAGTAACAAAATCATTTGTTACAGCAGTTATCAGAAGAGCACAGTTTTGTCAGCCTTGACTGACTGTGTCTAAGTTCTGGTTGAGCAGGGAGGTGTGTAGCATAGGCTGTATATTGTTACAGAAATACCACCCATTATAAAAAGATATATTCACTTCCTTACACAGTAAGGAGGGGCAAGAAGATGCCTGAACAGGGAAGAAACCCCTGCTTAAATTGCTTTGAAAGAACTTGCATGCCTAATTTTGCATATTGGAATGTATGTAAAATCATAGCTGCCCAGTAAGGCAAATTCTAATTAACTGTACCCTCAGATTGGCAAGCCTCGGATAAAGCATGAAGAAATTCAGCTGCAAACCTGATACTACTCACACTTGTTTGGGATTGTTTAATAAAGCTCTGGTTTGCACACACACTTTCATGAAAGACGTGGAGAGCTGCAGTGCCATAACTTTGGTCAGTGACTAGCCCCAGTGCTGGAAGGCCCCAGGAGACACACCAAGTGCTAACTGTCAGGCTGTCTCATTCTTCTCTTTCATTTAAGTACATATAGATGTGAATTTATATATATACATGTGCACAGCTATGCACTATAACTGGTCCTTGTTTGTAATTCCTGACAGTTTCATCCTTTTTATCTTCACATGAAAATGTACACAAAGTTCATGTGATCACCTCTCTCTCTTCTCTCAAAAGCTTGCCAAAAACCCAGCCACCACCTAGGCTATTAGTGCATTATTTCTTACTCCTCTACCTGCATGCCAATTTTAAAATCCTTTTCATTTGCACCTTTTATAACTAATGGATGATACTTCTGGGAAAATCACAGTGACATCTGCAAAATGATGCTACTTTAAAAGGCAGTGTTGTTCTTCAGCTGAGCATAGTGCAGAAATAAACAATATGTTTACGGGGGGAAAAAAGTCTAGTGTATGCTGCGCTTAACTTCATCAGAGGCAAAGGATGGCAGAAGGGGATGCTTTTTGTTTCTTTCAGAGTAGAACTTCTAGCAGGTTTCAGAAGGATTGAGCTGGACTCAATTGATGCTGCAAGCTGATTGATCAGGGCAGCATGACTGAGAAAAGCACTTGGCAGGGCACTGACTCCAGTGGGTTGTTACCCCAATGACTTTAATGAGCCTGGGGCACCTGTTCACAGCTGAGATCCTGCACGAACCCCTTCCTCAGCTAGGATCTTAGGATTGCCCCGAGGGGCTCTGCACTTCCTAAGTCTAGAGGAGGTGCATTGGTAGAATCCAGCTCCTGACCACCATCTCCATCTGCCTCTGGTTCTTCCCTGCTGCCTGCTTCCCAGCATCAGTGGTGATGGGGATCTAACTGCCAGCAGGGTGTTGGGTTTGACACTGGTTTTGTGTATATCCAATTATTTTAATTTTCATTCAAGCTGTTCTAGTGTCCTCTTCTAATGGCTCAGTCTCTCCCTTGTTCCCTTTGTCCTCCCCTTTGGGGAGTTAGCAGAGGGCATCTGTCATAGGTGCAGTGGGTGACCCTGACCCTAAGCCCTGGCAGCTGCAGTGCAGCCGGAGTTGGTATGGGCAAAGCTCCTGCACAGTGGCATGAAGAGCTGGCAAGGGGCTGTGCATTGTGCACCCCTGTCATATAGTGCAGGGACAATTTGTGCTGCAAGTCAGGGGCAGGTGAGTAGTGAGTTTATAATCCTTTTACAAGCATTCTGGTATATATAGATATTTAACTCATTATTAAGGCATTGATCCTACAGATGGCAAACTTTTAAATCCATTTAATTCTGTCTTTTCTCAGTGGCCTGTGGTAACACAAACATACATATTTATGCCCTTGCTATCCAAGGGGCCACTAGAACATATTTTGTTGCAATTCAGGAGGAGCTGCAGAGAGATTTGGGATTTGAAAAATTAGGTAATGAATAAGAGAAATAGATGCAGATGAAATATGACTTCCTATGCATGGTGTATTTCAAGGAATCATTAATTCACTTGAATATGACCATGAGTTATGATCACAGTATTTCACTAGAAGTTCTCAAAAAGGGTATTTAGATGTACTTGTAAAGTTAAATATGGTGAGACCATAAAATATTGATTATTTAGCACAAATAATGCAGTAGACTATCCAGACCTTATTTTCCATTAGGAAGACAATGTAGTAATTAATCTTTCGATGGCTTGGCTTTATTTCTGTTTATGTATTTTTAGGACAGGGACATAAAAATATTTTTATTCGGGTCTAATTCATAGCCAGAACTGAATTATGAATGTTCAGCTTGTACAAATGCCTCCTATCACTGTGTTTAAATCAGATCGTGTTTGTTTGCTTTTTGACAATAAAGAACAGAAACTGGTAGTAAAGCAGCACTTCATAAAATCTAGTGATTGATACTAGAGTTCTGACCTTCTGAATTGTACTTGCTGTTCACCAATGATTATGTCATTAGGAATGAATTAGATAGTCAATGAGGTGGATCTTCAAATCAAAGCTTATGCTCTGGATTTTTTAATATTTTACTTGTAGAATTACAGCAATGGTTAATGTCTGTGCTGTTAACTTGCTGAGGGTTTGCTACCATGGAAAGTAGTTTTCTTATGGTAATCTTTTCCATAGTCCATGTACTTCTAGGGGGGGAAAAAAAAAGGAAAAATCTATTAATGTCAAAAATTACCCAACTTTATCATTATAGAATTTCTCTTAATACCTCACTTGAGTCTCCCCTGTTGCATTTTAATGCTCTTATTTTACAATATATACTTTTTGTTCCTTTGTATATTAGATTTTAATTTCTCAAGTTTATTATTCTGGGTTGTATCTACCTGTTTTCTTCATCAGTATGTTCCTAGCTCTTGCAGTCTGAATGGAACAAGTTTGAGCTCTTGCATCTTTGTTGGTGCTGTCCCAGGGGCTCTTGATTGCCAAGGTCTTCCTTCAACTATGGTCTGCAAGGCTGAGGTCCCATGGGCACCAGAGCTGATTATTCTTACTCTGTCTTCATCTTGGCCTCTTTCATGAGGTTTCTCCAGTTTCTAGCAAATTTTTGGATTCCAGTGCCATGTTTTGACATGCTTCCAGCAGTTAAAGGTGGTGTGACACACAGGCCACCAGGGACACTCCTGGAAACAGGGCATCCCACTGGGACCAGAACAGCTCCCTGCGAATTCTCACTCCTCCACTGTGGCAGTGAAGCAGCTCTGCTCGTGATTGCCCCGAGTGAGGCTTTTCTGAATGCTTCTGTAGCTCCTTCACAGCATTTGCAGGGCATCTTTGCTTAGTTTGCCTGTGAGGGAGCCCTATTACAGTTTGTTAAATCCTTATTAAAGTCAATACCCAGATCACTGACTACTTCTCCCCATCCACATGCACTGTTTCTCTTTCACAGGGGAAATTAGACTGGCCTGATATGATTTATTCTTAATAAATCTATGTTGACTGTTACTTATTTCCTTTTCACCTTCCAGATAGTTTGGTTGATATTAATTCTGAGTTTCATCTGCAGTCAGATTAACTCACCTGTACTTTCTTCTCCTCTCTTGTCATGGGCAGCACTGTGGAACTATATCATTCTCAAATGAATAGTAAGATAGTGGTCTGGATAATGCTGATATGTGTGGGAACATGTGAAATCAGCAGTCCAGCCCTGACAGATGTTGGCACTGCTGGCTCTGGCCCCTCAGCAAAGACTCACTGCATCTGCACCAGCTGACTCCTGTCCCATCAGTGTACCCCTGTGGGGTTTCTTGTTCCCAAATGAGAATGGATCCAGTCAAGATGAATGTTTGGGATGAGGAAAGAGTGTTTCCTCTGATTCCTGCTGCCAGGTGGGAAAAAGAGCAAAACTGTGAAAGTTGCTGTCAACACAAGGTCACCAACAGCCACTGATGCTATTTAGAGTCTGTGGGTATGGCTGTGTGTCTTCATAGAAAAAAAAGTGAGGAGCAAAAAGAAAAGATAGAGATGACAAGGGGATACCAAAAGTGGGAAGGAGACAACAGCTATTTAAGATACGGGTGGTTAACAAGCGCCATGAGGGCTGGAGACAAGCAAAGTAGGACACTGAAGTGGAGCATGGGGAAAGCATTTAGTCTGGCCAAGGAAGATGTAGTTGGCTGCTCAGCAGGCCAGGCCACCCAAAGACATTGTACCCTACAGTGAGTTATGTTGTGAGGTGTAGACTCCCCAGGACAAGATGACTTTGAACTTTATCAGATAAAGCACAGAGCCAGCTCTAGCCAACCTAGCTCATACTGATGTAGTCCCAAAACCACCAGCTGCCCACAAGTGTGGTCTCTAAGAACATATGTGCTGGCCAATTAATCCCTACCACAGAATCACTGAAGTCTTTAAGACATCTTTTTAGTGTTTGAAATTACTAGAAAGCATGTAGATGTGTTCCTTCAGATCCAGCAAACACTTGACTCCTTTAGTGCTCATGAGTCTGTGGGTCCAGATTCAATCCCAGGGCCTCGCTGGTTGTATTACAGATATTTTAAAATTTCTTCTTGTGATGGCAATTTTTGGGTAAAATTCCAGTCTTAATACCCAGTCCCTAACTGTGCAGCTAGTTCACATCCAGAACTGGTTAACACTGTGTGTCCCGGACATCAGGTATGTTCTGAGAATTGTGAAATAAAAAGACTATACAAGGTTCTCTTTTAAGCAAGATTCTTTTTAATAATCCTAACAGAGGTGCTATTCATTTCACATCTTTGCAGGCCAAGTGTTAACATAGTCATGCTTTGGGATCATGTGCTGGTTATTAGGCTCATAATGAATATAATTCTGTCTTAGTTGTAATGTTCATTAATACAGCAGAAAATACAGTATGTTAATGTATGTTCCTTCAAGATTAGCTACAGAAAGTAAAAGTAGGTTTCAGTGCTAATACAGTAAAAATCTATTAAATCCATAACCTTTGTGCATGGAAAAGGAATTATTTTAACGGTTTGTTCCACTCTTGGTTATTTGATGAAGAGGGCTTCTTAATATCTTGCATGAAGCTGCTGTCTTTCAGAGGTCACACGTGGTTCCCACTGAAGTTGTTTGGGATTTTTTGTTCCTGGTCAGTATAACCATGCAGCCAGTGCTGTATGCAGTTATTTGCTCCTGGAAACTGCATGTAAGAGTTGATACACCTTGCTCCACCCTGTAGTAAGAGTTCACATCAGCTCTTTCCCAAAGACTGATTCCTAGCTAGCTGCAGCACAGTTGACCAGATCCTTACTGCAGAGGTGAATGGGTGGTGGGCTCTTTCATCCAGACAAGGGTAAGCCTGCACTTGGCGAGCAGAGGTGCTTGTGGGGTGAAGCATGGCTGTTCAGTATGGGCTTTGTTTGCTGTCACCAGCCAACAATACACTGGCAACTGGTTACACACTCTCTCTTGCTTTTTTTGGTGCTATACAATAAAAGGCTTGAGCAACGTGTCCAGAGTGTATATGCTGATTTCTCTATAGACATGGGTGTTAAAGTTTAAAAGGAGAGCAAATCGTTTGAGGTCATGTTGGTACCATGTGCTACTTTCTCTGCACTGATTTGTTAGGTTTTCATTAATGCTGTTTAAGGTATATGAAGAATTTTCAACTGACTCCTTCCCTTGGCATCTCCTCTTTTGTTTTCCCATTCGGATTCATCTTTGGTATTGAAGGGAAATTACCAGGTAGGCACATTTTTCCAACACAGAAAAGCAGTGAAGAGTCTGAGAATGCGATGGGATTTGACTTCTGAGCACATTTCTCAGTTCCTTTGTGTGCCTCTGTCTCTATTAATGTATTGCTGCACTTTGCAGAATAATATAAGGGCTTCGTAGTCAGCTTTCCCTCTTCATTCTGAGGACCAACATGTTAGTTTTTCAACAGCTGTAATCAGGAAAATAAGAGCTTTAGAGTTTTCTTCAAACCCTGTATCTCTAGGCAATCTGCTGCTAGAAAGCTACTCACAGAGTTAGCATGAAACTATTCTAATTCTGTATTAATTGCTGTAATTAGTTTTTTTGCGTCATGATCAGATCAAGGAAGCCTAGAGAAAAAAAAAATAAACTGAGCCCTCTTTCTCCACACTCTCCTCAAATGAAGCTCAGTATTGCATCAGAAGCAAAGGCAGTGTGTGCCAGGCTCCCAGCAGGGCAGCTGGATTTGGGGCAGTGCTGCTCAGCACCCCCTCATGCACCCAGGCCTCCTGACAGGTTCTTTTTGGGTGTCCTGGTTTGCTCAGGTCCCTCAGTTGGGGAGGCCTTTCCTCTCTCTGCCACTCTCAGGCAGAGTTGTGATTTCTTTGCACCAGATGAGCCCGGTATATTGCAAAGAATGATGCTCTGGGTTTCTGTGTGGCAAACCAACTCTGAGAATATCTGCAGTTGGGGGAAGTTCCCAGTATAAATCCAAGGCTTAGTGTTCCCTGTGATTCAGGGCGAGCATTAATTTGTACTGCTCTTTCCTTTTACACAGCTGTTGTTTGCTGTCTCCCAGTTATGAAATACATGAGGAAGGAGAGATAAAAATGCTGATACTTGCCATTAACTATTTTTGATGCAACAACTGGGTCTGCCAACTGCACAAAGTGAATGCATTTTGTGAAGCACATCAGAAAATGCACTTGTAAGAAAAGGCTCCTTAGGTCAGATAAGGAGGACACAGTTAGAAAAGTACCTTGATTTCCCATCCATAAAATGCATTTTTCTTTGATCCCTTGTGTGCTTTACTTACTTAGACTGTAAACTTTTAATGACAGGCACTGCTTCTTAATTGCAATGCATTTATACAATGGCCATCCATCAGTAGCAAACTCTTCTCACCCACTCATTCCACTGCTTCCATAGTGTATATTCTCACCTAAACCAGAGCCTTGCACTCTCTCCTCCATGACCTTGTCCTGATGGTGCATTTGCAGGCAAGGGAACACCCTTGGAAATGGCTGGTTTCCTTGCAGTGGGAATTCAGCTGCCTTAGCTTCTGGCCCGTGCTCTCATTTGGCTGCAGGATCATCTGTTAGACCTGGGGAGAAAAGCACATCTCTGCTCAGTGAGAGCTTGGGAGATGTGAACATCTTATTGGTGTGGATGAAGTAGTGACATCTTGGAATGTTCACAAAGCACAAATGCAAGGAGCAGTGGAGGGCAGTCTGGGCTTGAACGAAGTCAGCAAAAACATGCTTTGAACAGTCAAAAAAGCTTCTGTCCTCCTAGATTCATGGTTGTGTGTTTGGGGGGGGTTTTTTGTGTGTGTTTGGATTTTTTTTGTGTGTGTATTTGGGTTTTTTTGTTTGGGTTATTTTGACGAAGTAAAACACATTTAGTTTCCCGGTGTTGTTCTTCTTGCCCTTCCACTTACCCTGTCACAAAGCCCCAGGTTTTCCTTGAGTTCCGAAGCAAGTGAGGATTGTGCACTAGGGATAATTCCTCGTGATGCTCCAGTGTGACTAGGTGCACAAAGTAGTTAATATTGCTGATGGTACAGCTGACAGAGCAGAAAATGAAGCTGGAAGTGTGATGCTTCAGCATGTCTGGAAGGGCTGTTGTTCTCAAGACTTGGAATTTCTTCTCTAGCAAGTGACCACCTCCCCCTGCAGTTGCCCTGTCTCTCCCTTCTCACCACAGAACTGGCGACACCAAGTGTTCTTTATTTACCAGTTTTCCTAATTATACTTTGAGGATTTTTCTCCACATCTATACATCTTGTGGACCTCTATGGGAAATTTGCTTGAGAACTGTAGGATTGGGCTGTAGAGTTATTAAATATTAACAAGCAATGAATTTGAGATCACCCAAATGATAGAAATACCATTCCTGGTCGCATGACCATCACCCCTCTCTTGCTCTGCTCTTTGGAAGCTGAGGAGATCTGAGCATTAATTTGTGATGATGCCATCAGTCATTCTTCGAGCAGTGAACATCATTACTGAAGTCTCTACAGCAGAAAAGCTCAGTTTCTATGTTGGGTTTCCCGTATCACAGGATCTGTGGTGCAGTATGAAACCATAAGATTTTTTGCCACCTAATATGTGTAGGAGCTGTAGCTCCTAAGAACGTGTTGCACAGCTCACTCGTCTAAGGAGATGCAGTGAAACATAAGCGTTTTTTAATCTGAAATTCCCCAAACTCTGCCCTTAAAAAAAAAAATCTAAGCAATGATGCAAATAACTTTTCAAGATTGTTCTATGAATACATGTGCTATACTCCAGTATTTTTAAAGAGCAGAAAATCACATAAGTGACAGTTCCAGAAACTGTAGATTTATGACTTTTTTTTAACTTTCTGATTATGTTGGCAATGACTAAAAAAAATAAAATTTTGTAATTTTGAGGAGAGAATAATGTACTTTTTTATTAAAATAGAAATGACACACTGCTGCATATCTAACTTGATTTAGTGTTTTTATTAGTTATAGAACTGTTTTAATACCTCACTAACTATTGCCTTCTCCCTTAAGGTTTTCATTGTTCTCATACCCTAGAAACAAATTGATAATTCTGAAAAAAATAAAGTATTTCTTGGTTGTTTGCTAACAGCAGAATAGCAATCAGTCACCACAGGGTTACTACAATGGGCATCATTATATCTGGATCCTTATCAATTTCACTATATGGGTAAGTATTATTGCTGCATACCGGAACTCCTTTGGTGTTATTGCTTAATTTTAATTGTGATTGTAAAATGTGAAAAATGTGGATCTTTAAACCACAATTAAACACCTGCTATACTTGTTGTGCATTGGCATTTAAAGATATATTGAGTATTTAAAATCTGCTGATTCAGATATTGCATTGGGGGGGGAATAAAAAACAAAACAAAAGCAACCAGACAAAAAACAACAGGGATTGGTTTGAGAACAAATGTTTGCTTAAGGAGACAGTTGCCGGGAAATTTAATCAGCCACGTATGTGATGCAATCTCTGAACCTGAAAACATTTCAGAGTCAACGTTGATGTTTTGCTGTTTCTCAAACAGCTTCAGATAGGCTGCCAGTCCCTTAGAGCTTCCAAGAATCCCACTGTCCTGTGTGTGTCCCTCTGACATCCTGCTGATGGCAGACCCTGCACTGGAGAACACCTGCCCAGCATTAGCAGGATGTAAATGGCAGAAACAGCAGAATGGCAAATTGCAGAGGCACAAAGAAGTGCAGGTTTTGTAGGAAAAGTCTCTGCTGACTGCTCCCAAACTCTTCATTTCAGTCAGGAGTGAATATTTCTAAATTGCTTCTGGTTCTTTGGTGAGAAGCCCAGGAAAATACACGAGGACATGATTTTCTTGAAGCGTGTGAGGAATCTGGATGAGGGAGAGCTCAGCACGTGGTGTTGTGCTTTGCTGGACTTGGATCTGTGCTGTAAGGAGCTTTCAGTCTGGTAAACTTAGAGAAACAGCAATTCAGTGCAGCTAAACTTGCAAACAGTCTCTGCTGCACAGCCTGGCCCATGCAGCTTTCTGTGTCCCCTCATCCCCTTCTGTATCTACAGCTTGGAAGCATTGTGTGGTCTGAAATAATGACAGTATCCTCTCAGGATAATCATGTGTGATATAGAATAATGACAGTAATATAATAATAATGGCAATAATAATAATATATAATGGTGTTTGAGTATTTGAGGGAAAGTTTATTTGTTTATAGGCATTGACAAGTCAACATCATTTAAAGTGTTAATTTTTGTCTATTGCTGTTCCATGTTTCTTAGTTTGAAGTGGCAAAAAAACCAAACCCAAACCATGGTATCAACTCTTCCACCTTTGCACATAAGGTGGGAAGAGTTTTCCCTGCCCTCAGCTAGTTCTCGCCTGTGCCCATGGAATCTTTTGCTTAATGATTTATTGTCTAAGTAGGTGAGGTCCCAGAACCAGATACCTTCTGCATCCAGGGCAGCAGCTCTTGAACTGTTCCTATGCTCAGGAGAGGTAGCACATAGTACTTTGCTTCAGAAGAGTTTGGTGTTTCTTAGTGGTTCCCCAAGTGGGCAACGTTGCATTTGAGGAGTGCATTGGCTTAGGTTTGTATTTATTGCAATCTAGACTCCTGGGAGGATTCTCTACTTCTTGCCCATACACTCCTGTTGAGTCTGCACTGGCCTTTGATCCTGATGGAACACGATCTGCTGTCAGCCTCTTGCTGCGTACTGACTGATCAGAATACCTCCCTCCCCTTCCTGGGAGAGTGGGGCTCCCAAGAGCACTTCACCTTCCTTAGCTTTTCCTAGTTTGAAACCAATCATATCTGGCTAATAGGTGTGAACAAACCAGCAATGTTTTGATAACTAATGGCTGTAACAAATCAACTGTTGTATTTCGATTTATTCCTCAAAATGCTTCATCAGGTGGGAAGTTCAGTACCCCCATAATTCTTTCTAGAGGCCAAACAGCTCCTCATATGCCTTACCACAACTAAATAATTTAAGTATCTTCTGCTTGTCTTATAGTATATCTTGGCTACTAGTACACTTTTCTGTCAGTCTTCAGTAATGGCTTGTGTCAGGTGGAACCTCCTGGGAAAGAAACGGGCTCATCTTAAAAAGTTTGAGAGCATCTATATCTCCAATGTGTGTCATAGAGATGGATTATTAAATATAGAATAAATAACAGACAACTGTATTACTGGGCTTTAATGGCAGTGAGGGGTTCCATTTTTTATAAGCAGGTTGTGCTCAGGAAAGCTGTGGGGCTGGGGCTGCTGGAAGCCACGTGGCCTTTCAGCCCACAGTTGGGGCACAGTGTTGGTGGGAAGCGTGCAAGGTCTTGGGCTGTCCTTGCTGCACTGCCTGGACTTCAGCTTGAGCCAGGCCTTGTGAAGCTCCAGGAGGTGCAATACTGGAGTTTGATCCAAAGCTAGCTGGGTGTGCTGGGACCTCCACATGCCCTGGTGATGAGCACACAGGCACCAGCTGGGCTCCCAAAGTTAGGCTGGTTGCTTGAGCATGGGGAGCCCCCCTCTCCTGCTGCACACCAGCTCTCGGCAGCAGGCAGCACACCATGGGGGATCAACCAGAGCAGGGGAGTCAGTAAAACCCCCAGGCAGAGTGCTCTGACTCGGAGCACTCCCCTCTGTGCTAGGGTAGCCCACAGGGATCCTTGCTCAGCCTCGGCAGGATGTGTGGCATGTTGAGGCTTATATTTTAAGTCTACACCTTTATAGCACAAGGCCTATCAATTAATTTACCTACTCTTGTGTCAACTTTGGCAGCTTTATAAATTGGAAAAAGAGATTCATGATCTAAATCCAGCCCCTCACTCTGCGATGCATTGATGCCTATAATTCCTCATAGAAAATATCTTTCCTGAAGTCTGCAATGTGTTATAATCTCTAATTATGAATATGTTCACAGAACTTGTTCATCTCAAGATGCACTTGTGCATCTGTTATTTATGCACTATACATTAAACTTTACATATAGCTTTAGAAATATTTCTGCAGATGTGCACTTGTACTTAAAAGACCATAGAAAATGAGATGTTGAGCTGCGTGACGAGGCCTTGGCGTAAGGATTGTAAAGCACTGCAAGGAGCATCATCTCCCCCCACAGCAGAGTTGTGACTAGAGGTAGACACCCCTCTCTGAAGCTATGGGCTGTGGAAGGCACTCTGGTGGTGGGCTTGGTGTGTGGGGAAGGATCCTGCCTTCTCCAGATCCCAGCCAGCCTGTGTTTACAACTGTCTGATTTGGGGCTGACAAACCTGGTGTCAGGGGCATCCTCGGGCCACCTTTTGAAGATGATCTGACAAGAAGCTGTGTGTTTGGGAGGGCCAGAAGACTGTAAACTTGTGAGGGAGGCTGAACTTTGTTTAACTAGCATGTAATGCAGCTGGGACTAGTCCCTGCCTGGCACTTTTACTTGCTGCTGTAATAGTGATACAAAAAACAGAGCCACTGTTGTGTAGCAGCCATATAAAAATGATGAATTGTGGTTCTCCTTGTTTTCTTGTTGTAAAGTAATGCTGTCAGTATGGAATTTATTTAACTGGAAGATAAATCCTCAAATTATTGTCTTAAAGTCTGAAGGGGGGGGGAAGTACAATTAAGCACTAGCCACTGCAAGAAAATTAATGTAACATAAACATACACACATATTGGAGAGCCAATAAATAGATGATATTCAAAAATACACTTATTTTTGAGGCACATCCCAAGGTCCACTCTGGGCCCTTGTTCCAGTGAGTCCAGAAGGGGATTAATGCCACCTTAAAGCTGTGGCTGCTTCAGGACAATACTTCTCTTTCTAACAGTGCTTTACTGACATGGAAGCATTAACTTGCAGGTTTTGGGTTATATTTTATGTATGGTTGTTGTATCTTAGACTTGTGCAAGCTAGCTAAGGATGCACAGGGTGTGCAGAGATAAGTCCTGCAGGACTGTGACTGTTTGGAAAGCACTGAAGGTCCTTCTTTCCCCCTGCAAGGGAATGAGTGCACTGTGCCAGAAGAGGATACAAATCTGTTGTGTTGTTGGGTTGGTTTTGTGTTGGCTTCTGTGTTACCCGAACAAAAGCTTTTTCTCCATGGAGAGTGAGGAGACAACTTATCTATGCAGGGTGCCCCAGCATCACCTCAAACAGACAGTTTCTTGTTCAGCTGGAAAACAGCAGTGTGCTCCAACTGCTCTCTTTGCACTTTGGGTTTCATGTTGTTTGGTATGCTGGATAACAGAAGTGCCTGAAATATTTGGAGGTTGGCTGAAAAAACTCTGCTTTGCTGTGCCTCGAAGCACTGTATCTTTATGGAATCACAGAAGCTGGAGATTGGCAAGGCCTTTTGGGTCATTGGAGCCACCCACGTGCTGATGCTGGGTTGACACTCCCCTCCCTAGGAAAGCTGCTTGTGCTGTGGTGGTGCAAGGAAATTTGCACTTTAATAGAACACATTTTCATAAAGGCTCAACCTGATTTTGTCTCTATTTATGGTCCAGATATATACAGTGCTATACAGGCCATATGAAATTACAGCAAGAGGTTGTGAATGATGTAGGAAATGAAAAATTCATCACAAAGAGCTAGGAGGTAGCAGAGCTGTGCTGCACTCTACCTTTTGATATTAAATTCAGATATAACCAGGGAAGGAAACTGGACTCAAAAGGTCTCAAGCAAAAACAAACCACTAAGAATAAGACTAAGAAAAAAAAGACTTATTTAAAAAAAAAGTTAACATTAAATGTTCATTCTCTTCCTTAAAAAAAAATATAAAAATGGCAGCACTTATAAATGTGGCTTTGTCCCAAATCAAGACAAACTGAAAGGGCTTCTGACAGCTCTAGGAAGTGCTAGAGTATTCACACCAGAGAAAGCTGTTTGGGTTTTGTTGGATTTCTTGGTTTTGGTCTTTTTCCCTGCAAGAGGGGGTGGAATCACTAATTCTAGGGCTTGTAAGTAGCATATATAGAATATATATGTAATGCACATAAGTCCTCTTACTACATGTGGCCTCTCAAGATAACATGAAGTATAAGGCAGGCAGTGTTTATCACACCATTACTGCAGCTATGCTGACCTGGTTTATTTCCACTCCCTTGCATAAGCATTCTATCCAGCCCACTAGCTTTTGGGGGAATAGCAAAGGTTAGAAATCCTTCTACCCTCCTTTTGGGCACACAGATTTCTTAACCACTTGCAGAACCCCTAAACATCATTTTCCTGGTGGTCAAGAACACGTGGCCTTCTCCTTGGGTGCAGCCCATGTAGCATATGAGGGGGTGCACATAACTTCACTGGCTCTGGCCACCTTCCCTGGGCTTGTGCACTTGTAACCCCTGATGGATGGCCTCAGAAAAGCTCTGCTTCCTTCAGGCAGTTCTGTGATGCTCAGACTGCTCTAGAGGCACCTGTCCTTTTTTTTCCTCCCCTTCTTTCAAGTATGGTATCTAAGGTTTCCCTGGTGGGTGGCCCTTTCTTTTGTGCCATTGTAATTTCTTCATAGGTGGTACCTGACAAGTCCTTTTTTTACCCTTAGAGTTTTTTTGTTCACATTCCATTCACTTCAAAATATCATTACCATTGCAAACAAGGAAAATGTGTTTATCAGAAACTGCAAACTCCTTTAGGGCCTCATAGGATTAATCACGGTTATAAAGTTTTATTAAACACAATTTTTGTTTAATGACAAGCTCCACCAGTCCTTCCCATTCCAAACCAATCCTGTCCTAAGGGTGTATCTAGCACAGCAGATTGTTTTCAACAGACTCTCAAGACAATCCCTATTACTTTGTCATGCACAGAGATATTTTTCTTCCTGGATAATTTGAACTTCCTTAAAAATCACATCTGTTTCATACTTTATTTATTTGTAATTTAAATCCTCAAATTGAATCTTTCATTACTAACATCTGGGCTTGAAATGCAGCCCACTTGAAAAAATACAAATTTTATTTTATTTGTAGTTACCCCCCTTCACTCAGTTGCATTGGTACAAACATTCCCTGGCCAGAGGCAAAACAGCCGGGTATCTTAAAGCTGTGATGCTGTACCACGTGTAATATGGCTCACTTGAATGTCCCTGAAGTGACTGGCAATTTGCCCAGAATTAGACTGAATGCAAGTAATAAGCTGTAGAAATTCCACAATATTGACAATTAGATATCTCTATATAGCAGCAGCTGTGTATTGTTCTCATGGTATATTCCTCTCAAAGCACCTCCTAAAAAAAGGGGAAAAAAAACCCCAACCCAAAGTGGCAGAAGGTTGCAGGCAGCAGAAAGGTAATACACATTGTCTGGAATACCTCAAATTCACATTAATAGCAATGTTTCTATTAGTACATTGCTGCAATAGAAAGAATGGCTAGAACAAAATGCTGGGGAATTTTCAGCTTATAATGCCACATCTGTACTGCAAAATTGCTAGATTTTTTCTGAGAAAGATACCTACCCATTTTTTTCTTTGATCTTGAAAAGGAGGAAAGGGGAGTACAGCCTTGCCTTGGGAGGCTGTCTGGTAAAAACCTTCCCCAGTCCTTTTGAAAACTGCCCTCCAAACAAAGAGTCACTAGTGTCCTGCAGGGTGTGGCTGCAAGATGCAGTGTGGCCTGGGAGGGAAAAGCAGAGTCAGAGGAAAAGCTCTGGGTTTTGTACCTGATTTGAGAAAGTTCAGAGAGCTCTGAGGGACTTGTGGGAATAAATACATTTATTTCCCATTAATTCTCAATTCCCTCACATTTCAAAGTTTATTTGTCAGCCTTTCCACAGAAAATGTGGAAAATGAATTCGCTGAACATTTATTTTATTTTACTTACAAGAAGCAGCTGCCCGTAGTGAACAGATTCAAATTTTATTTTTTGAAACATACTTTTGAAGTTTGCTTTATGAGCTATTCATCTTTGATATTTTGCCCAGTGGATATCAATGGAGCTTGTTTCTGGCGACTACTGAGCTTGTCAAACTTTGGTTTTGGTATTTGCTTTATTTGTAATAGAAATGATCATTTTTAAAATAAGCTGCAGTTCGGGTTGGTTGCCTTTTTTTTTTTTTTTTTTCATAAGTACCATAAAACTGAGGGAACAATAAGATGTCAAGTTTTATATTGCAGATGCTAATTTATCAAGCTAATTACCAACAAAATGCAACTAAATTGCTGATAATCTTGAGACTGATGAATGCAGCCAGGAGATATTGATGCGTATGTAAAGGTTAGGAGCAGGAGCGCAGTGATGCCGGGTCCCTTCCCGCTCTGCCAGGGTGTGCTGTGTGCCAGGCAGTGCTGGGCAGGGCAAGGCTGCTGTGCCCACAGAGGGAGAGGTTCTGCATGGCATGGCTTATTGGAGCTCCCTGTGCTGACATCCATCATCCCAGCTCCTGACGCTTTCATTTCCTCTTCTCCAGCACCTGCTTTTGTGCAACTTCCCTGCCTTTTTCTCTCTCTTCCCTGGAAAAAACAACCAGCCCCGACCAACAACACACTCCACAGACACAGTAAGAACGGTGGCTTGTGGTCTTCTCCAGCTGCAGGGGCAGGGTAGGTGTGAAGCCATCTTCTGGAGATCACGTTTTCTCCTGGGGCAGTGGGAGAGCGTTTCTTCTGGGCCTTGGCTGAGCTCTGCCTTTCCTCTGGGCACCGAGGCTGCTGAGTCAGTGCCCAACCAGGTCAGTGCTGATGTTTCTCAAACTGGAGAGCGGGCTGGAGCAGCCTGACATGGTATCACTTGGGCCCTTCTGCCAGCACCACATCCCTCCCTGCGGTGCCCAACGCGCTCCAATAAAGGAGGTTAAAAACCCGGTTCATTAACTGACTCCAGCACCGAGCGAGTCTCTTTTATAACCTGTGTTATCAGCAGAAGTACAAGCGTGGTGTGGTGAGGAATGTGATTACAGACAAGATTTCCTGGGAGAGGAATTAGCTGGCTCTGGTGGCGATCTCTGTTGTAATGAGCACGCTGCCATCTTTATGAATGCAGTTATAGATGTACTCCCACAGCTCCTTGCTGAGCAGCACCACACCGGCTCTCAAAGGGTTAATATGCAGTTTACTATTGAATAACATAAAATGAGCTGTAAATAATGTAATGATATGTATTGTTAAGCTACATATACTGTACCAGGTGCAAGTACTCCCACTCCTCACTTAGATATAATCTGGGGCAGTCAACAACCACAGATGTATTTTAACAAAAAGAAAGAGAGGGGGGGGAAAAGATAACGAAAGGATGAACAAGAAAAAAATTAAAACATATGTAAGATAATTTAACTGAGATAACGATCCAGGTAAAACCTGGCCTATTTTTCAGAGTCCCTTCAACTGTGCCGTTGAAAACACAATGGCATTTTGACTTGTTTTTGGAACATGCGTGAGCCAAACACGTGTGGAAACACCTTGACAGGCCTTTTGTATAACTACAAGAAAACTGATAATCCTAAATCAATTACATGGGGGAAAATATGAATCTTTGAATGCTAGTAATTATAATGGTTATTTTTCACTTTTGTAGCACCTGCAAATGATGCACTGTATATATAACAATGATTCAAAAAGCCCTAATTAACTGTTTATTTTTTTTTCTTGTTTGCTGGCTGTAACCAGTCTGCATTAATTGACAATTTATATGTGTATATATAGATAGAGAGGTATATTCTCCCCGCCCCCCTCAAATATTGCCTATTACTTCTGCCCGCCTGGAAATGGTGCATTATTCAGTCTGCCTCTTGTAGGTCAGTTCTTGCAGCCTCTGTGGGGACTTTTTGCTGACCTTGCAGTGGCACTCGAGGGCCGGGGGAGCGTGGCAGAGAAGCTGGGCTGATCCTCCCTCGTGGGGACAACTGGGGCCCCACTGTGGCGCGGTGACACGGCTCCCGCCCAACGGTGCCAGTCAGAATTCCTAGCTGCTCCTACCAAACGCCAGAGAGCTGCTGTTGGAAGACCTCCAGCCACAGCTTTCCACTGCTGATAGATTACTCTGGGCTATTCATGAGGCAGGATTAGCCTGACCACCATGAAGAAAACTCTTTGTTCCGTGTCATTACCTAGGACGGGTTGAACCGCGCTAAGGCAGAGCTGCCTGGGTGAACTAAATTGATGTGGAAAAGGGCTCGGCGGTGCCGCCGGACGCCGCTGTTGTGGTGGAAGGGAGCGGGGGTGGCAGAGTGACCGGGGTTCTAGGTGGGGAGTGTGACAGCGACAGCCACGCTGGGCGGCGGGAGCCCGTCAGGTTTCCACCGCGGGCGGGAGCGGGCGGTCACCATGAAGGGGAGCACGGGGAGCTCTGTGGTGAGGTGAAAATGCCCCTGTGCCCAGGTGGGGCCCAGGGGGTGCCCAGCCAGGCAGGCACAGTGGGCTGTGTGGCTCCAGAGGCCCCCCGAGCAGAGCGGGCCCCGCGTGAGCACGGCGGCACCGCACACAAGATGGCCGCCGCAGCCATCTGCAGGACATCAAAGTCTGCTGCCTGATGGCAAGTGGGTGCCAAAGCTTCTAAAGGCTTTGGCGCCTGCATGTAAATCGGATGCAAACTGTCCATCTGCTGCATGGCACAAGTGACAGCTGATTCTTTTTGCAGTCCGTAAGATGAACTAGACCTAAGCCAATCCGTCCCCGTTCCTAATCGCACAAGGTTTGTCCTACCAGTTTCATTAGCCAGACACACGAGATACAGTATGTGGGTTTTCATTTTGCTTGCTACGTGACACTATAAAAAACAATGCCGGGGACGGGCTGTGAAACCAAAGGGGACACACTGCTGCTACTGCAGAGAAAGCATATTGGCAATGTTCAAAGCATATTGGGGCATAACAGTAGCCTAAAAACCCCAATATGGATTAGGACAGCTGACCAGATGTCTTGACTGACATTTTTTAACACGATTCAAGGGTGTCCCTACAGTACATAAATGCAAACTATACATCTGTGTACTTTTTTTTTTCCACTGGAAATACCATAGACGGATGCTTTGATTGTGGCTGACAGCTCCAGTGTGAGCAGAGATCCAAACAATGCTGTGGCTCTGGCCTTCTCCTCCGAGAAGCTTGCTGGAAAAAGTTTGACTTGGGTTCCTGTGCAGACAGGCAAGAGAAAGGCGTTTTCTTCATCAGGAGGTTACCTACCTCCTTTCCTTATCAGATGGGTGGTGGGAACTCACTGGGATGCTGTGTTGAAAGTGGGGGATGAGATGTGATATACTGTTATAATAAGGGAGTGTTGTTCTTTTCTAGACTGATCTCAAATTTAGAAAGTAGGATTACTATCAAAACGTAATCACTCTGCTGTGCAAACGGTCCTGAGAGGGAGGGATGAAGAATGGCTGGGGAGGGGAAAGTGCTGCAGGCAGATGAGGAACAAAGAGAGTGAAAGAAACAAGAAGTTTCTCATTTTAGAGTTTCTAGAGAAGGAGTCAAAAATTAAACATAGACCCTCTTCCCTCCCCATCTCCTCATCTGCTCAAGCTGATCCTCATCATTCTGAACCAGTGCACCGAGTCTGGGCCCCTTGCCCTGTGTGTTGTGTAAACCCAGCCAGTGTTACTCCCCTTGGTTTGCCCTGGATGTGCTACTTCCAGTCAGTGCTTGTTCCCCTCCCATCTCTTGCACGTTGCTGGTGCAGGATGAGGTCTCCTCTGCTGATGCTCCTTGTCAGTGCGTCAGAGGGTGTAGATTTCTAGTCTTTGCAAGTTTATAAACATATAGACTAGTTGGTTTCAGCATGTACTCTCTGCTTTCCTGGTAAATATAAACTTAAAGTTTGCTTTTATACAATTGTTTATTTTGTCAACGTATCTTTTTCCCAGCGACCAGCTCCAAACTGCAAAGGTGCCTTCATAAAGCAGAAGGCCTCGTAGTGTCAGCAAGGCCACGAGTAAAGTTCTGCTCAGCATCTGCCTGTTCTGTGGTGCTGGCTGCTCGGCTGCATGTTTTATGGAAACACTATTCTTATTTAACACTTGATAACAAAAAGCTTGCTCCTGTTGGTGATAGAACTTGATGATGCTTAAGTTTGGCTTCTATGTACCCATTCAGATTTGCAGTGTACCCTTAAGTTCAACTGCCTTTGTACCTACCCAAATATTGTATATTGAGGCCAAATCTAGCTCTGGTGGCTTAAATGAGCATTTGACTCATCTGGGCACAAAGCTCTGCTGCCCAGGATGATGGCTGTGCCCTGTGGAAAGGATTTTCCCGCTGGATGCTTGTCTGCAGGCCTGGGAGAAGATAGCTGTGTCTGTTCCTGAACACAAAACATCCCTCTCGGGCTGGGTGGTGAGAAGCAGCTACGTACCTAAAAATTAAATACTCTATAGCACAGGTAAGCTACTGATAATGTGTTAACACGACTCTTATGCTTATATTGTTAACTGTAAAACTGGTGATATGAACTGGAGAGTGCTGATAGAATACATTGAGCTATGGAGGTACACCAAAATTCATTTGTCGTTCCCCAAATGACCTTCCTCTTTGCAGACTGATGGAAAATCACAGCTGTGAATATGTCCTGAATGGAACTGATGGGAATTTTCCTTCTTTTTGGTCTCGTACTGTGTGCTCTGAAAGTACTGTGACTTTCAGAGAGCGCCTGAGATTGCAGGGATTTCACTACTGAGATTATAGGTCCTACTGTAAATCTGCATTAAACAGACACATGTGTAAATTGCTATCATGCATCTGCATCAGTAGATCAGCTTACAGCCCCTTTTAGATTCTCTTTGTCTTACTATTGTCATTCTATTCAGGAACCGAGCATCAAGATGGATATTTAAAATACAGCTTTCAATTTACTCATCCACAAACATACCTCTCACCTCTGCATATAGGCTATTAAATCCCACTGATTTGTCTTCCTGGACTTTTCTTATTCTTATTTCCATGAGAGAGCCTATTCCTGCAAACTGGATGGGGATTTAGCCAAACAAAACCTCTGATCTGGAATGTGCCTGTCACCGATGGTTATTGGAACCTAGCACTTGTTCATGCTAGACTTCTATCTTGGCAGCTGTGCACAAATAAAACACATCACAACATCCACTTCAAAGCAATTCTGAGTGCCTCTGAAAAGTACAGTTCCCCACATCCTGAAATAAGAATTAACACTACATCTCGACATTAAATTCAGAAACATAAACAACCTATTTGCTAAGGATTCTCCATTTGTTCCTCGTACCAGAAGCTTTACTTGGAGCATGCACAAGGGAAAAGTGACTTGCTTACCTCAACCAGTAATGATGGTGCAGGCACTGGAAAAGCAGCTGGTGCCACCACACTGTGACCCCAGGTCTGGGGGCTTCCTGCTGGGAGGCAGTTGCTGGCTGCAGTCCCCCCGCAGGCTTAGCAGGGCTCTCCCTTCACTGTCGTGCACAAATGGGGAGAGGGGGTCTTCACCATGTGAAGGCAGCATTTTACCTTTGCTTTGATTTCAGTTCAGATCTATTCTTTCAGTTCTTTCTGCTGCAGGATAAAAACTCAGTCTTCAGTGTTTCATACTCTGCTCTGAGGCACAAGGTACTTTCTGTTTTTCACAGACCAGTGGTTGTGAGAGGTGCAATAAATACATAAGGGCAAGGACTTAGGGGTCATATATATGCTAAAGCTTGAGTAGGATGCAGTATCTTAAAAAAAAAAAGCGTTGGTTGCCTTTTTTGGAGAGGCTGCTGGAGCACAGCACTGCTCAGCCTGTGGAGGCTGCTTTGGATCCATTCTGCCCACTGCAGCAGTCCTGCCCGATCCCAGCTGGCACCAGCCTCCCAGCTCACACCAGCTCCTCCTGGGCTACGTTTAGCACAAGGATGGGTTTTTTTTTCCTTTCATGTGGCTCCTGACAAGATCAGGGAAAACATTTGGGACCCCGCTCATTGACATTTTACCTGAGGAAAAAAGAAGATGGCATAGTCAAAGTAAATCAGAGAGCAAAGGGAATGTCCTCATTTTAGAGTGAGAGCAGAGAGCCTGTGTGCTGCAATTGCTAAGGTAATGGTTGCTGCTGCTCAACTGTTTCCTCCAAACACACTGCTCTGCCTTTTATTTTTGGGCACTTTTGCATGCATAATGATATCCATCCATTTAAAGGCAAATGTCCTCTTAGTTTTAATGGGCTTCTGTTCATGGAATGCTGGCAGATACTTTCCTTACTTGGATTTTTTTTTCCCCCCTTTCTTTTTGTCATTCTGAGCTAAATGTTGACTTGGCATGACTCTACTGGAAGCACAGGGTACCTGTGCCCTCCAAGCAGCTGCTCAGCATCTTCTAGAGCAGGGCTGTTCCATGTGTATTGTGCAAAGATGCACATTTCTGGGGTGGTTTTTTTTACAAGGGATTTATCACACAAGTAAGGAATGGGAGAGACCTTGCTGGTCTGTTAATTCACCTCCCAGTAATATGAGATTATTCTCCAGAGTGCATTTTCTAGACCCGTGCACAGTCCAATTTTAAATGTTGCAAATGATGGGGTTTGCATGGCTTCTTGCACAGGCACTCACAGCCTGTATGGCCTCAGCCACCTCTCAAATATTTATGTCCTCTTCTTCCTCACTTCTGTAAGTCAGCGTGATGCATTTCATTTTTAACTGCCATTTGCAATCTATTGTCCCCCTGCCTAAATGCATTTACAGACCTTTCCAAATATCCATCCTTTTTGCCACTAGACTTTCCTATTCTTCCTCTCAAATCGAATGCTTTGTATTTTTTAAATACTCTGGTTTTTCTCTTCTGCTATCAGATTCAGCTCAGCCAAGCCCTGCCTAACCTGTTGCCTCTGCATGCGTTCAGCACGTTGCTGGGGATCATCACTATTATTTGATGCCTGATGCAAAGGCTGAGAAGACAGACCTGTAAATTTTAAAGGACTGAATGCTTTCCAGGTGTCCATTTTACTTACATAGCAATGCATGAGGGAAAGGGTGCACAACAGGAAAAGATTATTAGCCAGATTCAGTACCTTTAATGTCTTTTTTTTTTTCAGTTAAAAAGTATTTTCACTCACTATATCTCTGCTCCTTGTATCTCCCAATTACACACTGTGTGAATTTATATCTTTTTTTTCAAACGATTAATAAAGTTTACTTAGTTAGATTCCAAGCAGGTTTTTAGAGTATATGATAATTGTAATACTTCATGTTATGGTGCATCTTCAAAGCCAGTTTTAATGAGTCACAGAGCCTACCTGTAAAATTGTGTCTGGAATGAGTTGAAAGGGGAATCTTATTTTTTAATTTATTTTTTTTAAACAAAAAAAATATTTTTGCAGAAGCTCTGAGTGAAAAAAGGCAGTATTTCTTAAATCTCTCTATCTCCCAGCTTTGCTTTTTTGGCATTAATTTTTTATTTAAAAGTTTTTCATTCCACTTGGCTTGCGAACTTTGTAATAAAGAGCTTCTAGGATCAAAGGAAACTATTTTTATAGTATTACCTCATTTTCTTTTATTAAAATAGAGAACAGCTTTAACTTATACATGTATTTGGTCAAAATGACAGGAGCCTTGACCGTACATTCTGCATTTGTCCTAAAGCACAAAGGATGGTGTAGGCTTTGTGTGATAGTCCTTCAGCAGGGCATGAGACTTCCATCTGGAACTAAACAATGCCATTCCTTTGTGCAGCCTCAGACTCTCCATGGCATTTTCTGAAATCCTATCTCTTGGGCAAGAGCAATATTTTCATATGCTGCAATTCCAAAAGAAGGGCCTTGCCTTTCGATTTATTCACTGCAGTGGAGTTTGGGGTGCTCTGGAAATGAAGGCCAGGGCCCAAGGTAATAGTCTATTCAGGTCAGGAAGGCTAATTAACATGCACACGTTAGCTGTGTTTCCAGGGGTGTGTTAGAAGGCTTGGCTGGGCTGGTCAATGGCAGTGCAGTCTGATGGCAGGCACTCACCTTTCAGAACAGAGGATTTACTTGTGTGTTACAGGGTGAGAACTGTCTCCTCTTTTAGGATAATGCAGTTTTTTTTACAAGAGCTACATCTGAATGAGAAAGCATCCATATTATGTACAGGTTTAAACAAAGATGAAGACTTGGAATCTATTCCATTATTCCTCTGCAGGTTTCCCATTAGACTCTGAATGAGGCTTGCAACCCTTACAAGAGATGCTCCTCTGTAAAAGGTGTGTCACAGTAACCCCTGTTTTGTCTGTGTTTGAGAGGCACCAGGGAGCTCAGCAGGAAAGGACTAGAGCAGTCTCTATCTGAGACTTTCCCTGTTATTCCTTTTGGAAACAGAAAAACTAACTCACCCAGGCCTCTCTGAGCTCAGAAGACAATTCCAGGCAGAATGTAACATCCCAAACCAGTCTTATAAAGTAAGATATTAGCAAAAGTCTCTATGATGAATATAGCTGCTGGTGCTGGAAGCTGTCTGGGTGACTGCAGGGTCATTCTGGCTCTCAGGCTGCTTTTACCTGGTGATGTTCCCATGCAGGTGTGCACCCTCCTGCCACCACAGCTCTTCACCTCAGGTCAGACTCACTCATCCACATCCCAGAGCTCACCACTGCTGAGCACAACAGCAGGTCGTCCCCGCCATTTCAGTGAGTAATATGTGCAGGTCCAGCCCAAAGGGTTTGTTGTGGTTTGGTTTTTTTTTATAGATATTGCAAAATTATCAAAGGCACCTAGGAAATGTTTCTGGTGCATGAATGGGAAACTCACCCTGCTTGGAGAGTGAAACCTGCCAAAGGCAGCTTGCACTGCAGGGGAATACCAGAAGATGTATCAGTGTCTGAAACAATCTATTTCTGGAAGCCACATCACTGCAAACCATTTTTATGTTTGACTCATAAAACTACTTGGGGATTTAAAAGATGTTATTCTCATTAATGATAGATAAGTAATGTGAGTCAAGACATTGCCTGTCGCTTTAGTGGAGAAGTCATGGGCTGGGCTCTCCAGTGTGTGCAAGAAGGCACTTAGTGAAATACAGGTATTAGCAGTGAGTTCTGACCAGACACTGCTGTCTTGCAGATAGCCATACATTGAAAAAATAAATCTAAACCAGCCAAAGGTACCAAACATTTGACTGTACCATCCACTGGCTGCAAAAAGAAGCAGCAGAGAAGCAACCAAGATGACCAAGGGCTTGCAGGCACCAGTGGCCACCCTTCTGCTGACCTTGCCAGGGCTAGAATTGCTCCCCACATCATCTTCACTTTTTGCAGTTTAAAACCTCAAGCTGATTCCTGTACCACGTTTCACCAGAAACAAACTGTAGTGTTTGTGGATATGACAATTAGTATTTTCTCAGGAAACTAATAAATGGTACATAAATGTTGTACTATTTGTTTTACATTCTTATAGGATTAAACATTCATTCGTTCTCCAATTTCTGTGCTTTGCTTTTTTCCATCAAGAGGTAATAACAGGGCAATAAATATATCTCAATTCAGTACGTAACAGATTGTTATAAAAATGTCTTTAATTTAGGTTTATTTAAACAGTTTTCCTATGTAGAAGTCATTTATAGATAGATAAATTTCAGAATTAGGACCAATGTATCCACCTAAGGCAAAGCTTTTTTTTTTCCCCTATTGTTTGAGCAGACACTTTTTTCCGCCCTTCTTTAACATTTCAGAATATAAGTTGATTAGGAATGTTCTCAACTGATGGAGGCTTTTTGTTTTGCTCTTAAAATTTAGCTCTGAAAGTGCATTTTCCTTTACAAGCTTTTGATCTCTTTGTGGCTGTGTTGCTGCTACTCAGTATAAATAATGCCCGGCCACTGGATAGACATATATTTATTTACAATAAAACCTGACATATTAATTATTTCATTCAGTAGCCGAGGATCATCATAAAGGCTGGGCTTAAACAACATAGGAGGCACCAGAGCAAAAATCATAAATACTGTAGTTGTGTTTAGCTTGCCAATGGCAGGTAATAGACTATCATCTCTGGTCCTTAGCTGCTGTCCCTTTGCTAGCCATCAGCCTTTCTTGTTATTATCACACTTATTTCAGCATTCTTCTATCTGCAGCATTTAGTGACACTGCGAAAACACGGTTCAGAAAGGCTGAACTTTTAATTGTGATGAGGAATAAGTTAGCTTAATTATTCTGTGTAAGTAGAAAAGATGTGGTTTGTTCTTCTTCCTAAGTCCTTCCTTCCTAATCGCAATTCAACACCCTCTTTAAGCATTGCTATGTATGAACTTCATGCTGCTAGACAAATAAATTCTTTGGAAAAATGCACATTTTTATTTGGAAATAATGCCATCTCTTTGTTAGATTTGCAGCAATCCTATTTTGCCTCTACTGTTTTTAAGTCGAAAATGAAAAATTATATAGAAGATGTTTGTGCATCATATTGTGCTGAATGGTATGTAGGTCAGCATGCTGCACCATAGCAGATAAGGCACAGTGAACAAGTGTTCTATGTACTTACAAGCAAATATCAGTCATAATAGAAGTAGACAGATCTACAAGAGCGTTTTGGCTTAGGAAATGTTTCTTGTCATTAGCATTTAAAAAAAGCTATGAGATTCAGGCCTATCAGCACCGATTCACAGCAAAGCCTGGCTTGCACAGGTTGTTATCTGTTCAGTACAGAGGTGCAGCTGGTTAGCAAATGGATTTGCAGATTTTTTTTATTTTTTTTTTTTAGCAGGGATGAGTAAAAAGGCAAAGAATCAGGTACTTACAACCCATTCAGAATGTAACAATTTTGTTTGTGTTATAAACCAAACCTTCTGTTTTTTGCAAACTGCATTATTTTTAGAAACAGAACCAAGAAAAAATGACTGATTTAAAAAAAAATCTTTATTCATATTCCAGTTTCCCTAAGGGCTCCAATATCCATGAAGTAATACCAGCAAAGGGAGCAATGAAGACTGCAGACTTCCATGATTCGGTTTACGGTGCTGCTTTATTGTGTTAGCAGGCAAGTCAAAAGGCAATAGCTAATATTTTTAATTTTTTATTCCTTTCTCTATGTGCTCTCAGAAATGTGAAGGGGAGATATGACTGATTCCCTGGTGCTGTGGCTGAAGGTTAGGGCAATTCTGATTTCACGTGGGAGTGGACCCATTCCTCATGGAGATAATAGTCAGGGCAGATCCCGGCAGTAGCTCGGTTGTACCTTTGCAAGGCAAGATGCTGTGCATGAATTAATGGGACTTTTTATCAGGTATGTGAATGCTCTTATTCCTGCATGGCAGAGAAACAGGCTCTAAAGAACTGATCCTCTGAAAGCTTCCCTGGCCCAGGTAGGGCTGGTGAAAGGGCTCTGTGGGTCTGTGTCCTGTGGGTATGAGTGACCAGCACACACAGCTCCAGTGAGGACCAGAGCTGCTGCTTGAGCTGGGAAGGGCAGGGGATGATTGCTGACCTGCCTCTGGTGCTGCTTAGCTGAAAACTAGCTCCACAGTGCATCAGCTCCTGGAAAATGGCTGTGCTTAGGAAAAATGGACAGTTACGGCTAGCATCTTGCATTTCTGGACTTACTTGGAAGCAGGTTTCAGATATAGCCTGCTTTCTTTTTAACAACATCAGTGTGCACTGAAAGAAGGCTGAGAATTGCAGTATTCCTGAAAGTATGAGGTGCTGGAACAGTCTTTCAGTCGAGGTGTGTGAGCTCTGTCAGGTATCTGCAGCTGAAACACAGCAGCTTGCCACGAGGAGCCAAGGCAGCACCCAACCAACCAAGAGAAATGACAGCACAAAGCTCCAACACCCCAAACTCACGTGGGGCAGGCAAGGCACTGGGCTCCCCAGCATGGGTTTATCTAGTGGTCAGATGGCTCTAGATTCTAGAACAGTGTTAAAAGTGTTTCTCCTGTGTATGAACCAAACATTAACATTTTATGATTTCCAGCCTCAAACAATGTGAAAAGAGAAAGGTACGAAAAACATGTACATTAAGTAGAACGTTGCTGAGTCCCTGAAAGCAGAGAACCAGAGCTTAGAATAAAAGGAATAAATCTCAGTGAACAAGTGTGAATGAAAGGATCTGGTTGAATGTGTAAAGACCACACAAGTGCTGAAACTGAGGTGAAATATCTATTTCATATTTATAGAAATGTATTTGTGTATATTTGTATATTTATATTGCTATTTGGAAAAAGGAAAGAAAATAGATTTGTGTCTGGACAAGTTAGTATAGAAAGGAGCCATGAGTAAAGTGCCATGGAAAGTAGTGCAGCTAAATATTACAGCTTTAGAATCACAGAATTTTCCTAGACCGGCTGAAGAGCAACAAAGACCCTGAATCAGCTGCACAGAGATGTGACGATGTAGTGCAGGTGACCTGGACATAAATGTGAAGTTGATTTTCAGAACATCCCCAGAGGTGGACTGGACTTTGTGCACAAAGGGTCACACACACAGGGACTTCAATAGCACCATCTCTGTATCACTTCATCAAGGTATGAAATGTAATTCTGCAGTCAAACACAATTTCAAGCAGTGCAATAAGAAGTGTAACTCACTGATAGATCTAATATATATATTTATTTAATTGGTTAGTGGAAATATAATTGTGCATACAAATTTACAAATAGAATAATATTTCAATGAAAAATCAGTGGTGATATCTTAGAAATTAATGGGAAAATTCCAGTTCACTATAATGGGGCAGATTTTACTTGGAAAACTGCCATTTAAGCCAAAATTATTCTCTGTGCTTAATGTGTCAAATTCAGTGTAATTCTTTGTCTTTTTTGCCTCACCTTAAGCTTGACACTTTCATCTTGTTGAGGGGAAATATGTCTGAGGCACACTAGGAGCTGTTTTAGCTGTAAGATCTTGCATTACTCACCAAGTTCATGCTGGTCACATCCATTACCCTAAGAGACACCACCATCATCCTCCCCAGCTCAGGCTGTGAGTGGAGGCAGTGTCACCTAGGCTGTAAAGCTGCTCCCACACGGGGACTGTGAGCTGGACACTTCAAAATATTCTCCTTATCCCAAGGAGAACAAGGCTGTGTTTATCTGCAGAGCACCCATCCTAGCTGCTGAGACAGGAGCTGTTGTTAATGTGGTTAGGGTTGTTACATTGGGATGGAATGAAGAGATGTTGGGGAGCATGACTTTGGTCTTGGGCACGATGGCACTGTGGACATTCAGAGCTCTTCTGTGTGTCCATGATGGTGCACAGTGTCTCCTGACCTGCCCCACTGGCACACGTCATGGCAGAAAGCAGCCGTGGCAGCAGCGTGGCTGTTTGTGCTTGGAAAGCAGGGGTCAGGACATCAGCTGGTGTGAGATGGCAGCGTGCCCCGGGATAAACAGTCACAGCAGTTTACACCAGCTGAGGACCTGGACCTAGATTTTTAGGAACGTTTGGTTAAACAGTGTCAGAACAAAGCTCTGTCTGAGGCAGCTCCACATTTTACCTGCAAGGGTGACTGGTACCTGATGTGTTGGAGGGAGAAAAGTCAAATAAACCAGCAAATGCAGGAGACGGTCTCATGAATCTCATCAGTTTGTTTCCAAAGCTGGAAAAGCCAAGCCCATAGATGTAAATAAAAATCCACTGATCTTTCCATTTCAAAAGCAGATGAGTGGAATTGATCCTGCTCACACCAGCACTGCCAGTGTCTTTGGTATGAGGGACATCAGGGTTGGGCTTTACTCCTCACAAAACAGCACATGCCATTGCTTGGTGGTTACATTATAGTTCTTAGTACTTGTACAGCTGCCATTGAGACAGCCCCAGCAATGAGGTGTGTTGCTGGGATTTGATAGAGAACTTCAACATACATATGAAAATAAGGAGTGGGAACAGAAAGGGCTGAGAGGAGAGGAAGAGAAGAGCTTGAAGGTGGAGATAATGTGATGAATCAGACTAACAGTACTAGCAGTATTTCGGACACCTTCCTCTGTTCCTCTAAGGTCTCCCAATAATCACTTTTCATCCATAAGCATCATCTGGAGGTGTCCCTGTCACTGAGGGGGGCTCCTAGCTTAAAAGACATTGCAGCCTTCACAGGATAATTGGCTCAGCCAGCCCTTTTGCAGGCTTCTTGCTCATCCCGGTTCCTTTTGGCTGTTTGCTCACATGCAAACAATGGAATGCACTATCCTGATGTGACACAAGCTTCCCAAAGTAATGCACTTTATTCAGGCAGCTTCAGGAAATAACATCTGAATTAGACAACCCTGCTGGATTGCAAATGTGGGGAAGCTCAAACACGTGTGCACAGACTCAGAAATAATCATGTGGCAAACTGATAACCTAAAGACTCACAAAACAAAAACTTGCAAGTAGTGATTTCTGTGAAAAGCATCTCCTTCTGATTAGTGTCAAGTCAGTGCCAACAGGCAGAACATTGTTTTTAGAGAGAATAAGGTGAGCCCCTTAGAGTGCCATGCTGCTCCTCAGCATGCAGTGACACGGGGGTTCTTGCTGCTACTTTTTGGAGCAATTGATCACGTTGTAAAGCAGAGGCTTACAAGCTGGGGCTTTGTCATTTTGTCATGAAATTAACTGGTTTGTGCACGTATTGCTGTAGGTTCAGATATTTTATCAGTGTGGAGTGCAAGGCACGAAGGCCATTCCCGTGCCACAGCTGCCTCTATGTGAGGTGCACAAAATGAAGTAAAGAAGAGACAATCACAGAGAAAAATTCTAAAAAAGGAAGGATGCTGTCCTTGATGTTAGAGCTTGTCTTGCTTTATGCAGGAATTCTGTTGTTACTTTTGAAAATGTAAAAGCAGTTCCAAAGCACATTGGCACGTGCATGAAACTGCAATACTCACTTGGCACTGCCTGTTCCCAAAGCTGGCAGCGTGGCACATAGACCTCTTTAGCCTCTTCCTCTGTTGTTTTCTGCACAAGAGCCAACCATTGTGGCTACTCATGAGGCAAGGCTGGCAGCTGAAGAACCCAGATGCCAAGCTCTGGATTGTGTGTCTGCTCGGTTTGTGGCTGGTCTCTTCCCTGGCATCTGCCCTGGCATTGCAGCAGGCTGTGTAACCGTCTGTGGAGTTGGGTTCAGGATTAGTCTTCTGCTGGATAGCATGCTCCTCTGGTCACTGTTTGCCTTTCGAATTACCCTTGATTATGAGCAATGTTTCTTCCCTGCACACTCCCCAGGACGTGTGTGCCCGTGCGGTGCTGTCTGGGGGTGACAGGGTGCCCCTGTGCCCTCTTCAGCAGTGCCACAGAGCCTGCTTTACATCAGGGGCTGCTCACTTGAGCCACGTAAACACAACCTTCTCCTCTGAGCCAGGACAAGGCTCAGGTTGAACAGAGTAAAGCACTTGTATGTGGTTTATGAGGATGAGCCCCCAAGACCCCAGTGAAGGCCTGGAAGCTGTCAGCTCTGCTCTGTGTTAACCCACGTGATACTGCTCGGCTCTGGCTGGGCTTTAATCCACTGTAAGCATCACAGCTGAGCAATAGGAAGTGGTTGTTTCTCCTTTGGGGTATTTCGTTTTGACATCCAGAAAATTTAGCAGGTGATTTAAGCAGAGAAACTTCCAGGACAATAACAACCCTGCTAGTGTGTGCCTGAAGGGGTAAAATGTCTTTTCTTGGGGTTTGTTAATGTAAGGCTGTTAAATCTCTTGACAACAAGCCTTAATTTTTAATATATATTCCTCTGCCTTTCTTCCCTTGGAGTCTAAGAATATGAGCTGACCAAACCTATCTGCCACTGGGTCAGACTTCTCTGTCAGTGCAGCTGCCTGTTACTGGTGAGCAAGGGAAGGGTCCCTGTGTTGTGACCAGGCTCTCCCCATCCTGTCAGGACACTCATCTGAAGCCTGATCTCAAGGAACATTTTGTTCCTACATGCATGAGTATGTTGAGAAAGGCAGCAGTAGCTGGCCACAAGACCTCCATGGGAAACCTGCTTTGAACCCTCCTAGAAATATGAAGCTGTGTTTGCAGATGGCGTGTTGGGATTTTTCTAGGAGAAAGTTGTTGTAGTGGGAAAATAGAGAAATGGGTTGTTTAGAGCTCCTTTTCTGGCTAGCAAAGCCATGTGGAGTACTAATGGGACATGCTTAATAGAGGAGTTGTGAGTGCTAGGTCAGCTGAGAGCAGTGACAGCATGAGGGCTGGGCTGGTTTTGTCAGTGGATCTCCTGTGGAGACATCTCGGAAGGAAATACTGGGCTGGAGGATCCCCTGGCTCAGCCCATGGGGCATTTCTTGTTATCCCAGCCACAGCACACCAGCTTGGCTTTGCTGGTGGCTAGGAGTGGGGAGGACACTGCACTGCTTGCTTCTCCTCCTCCCAGCTCACGATTCAGGTCCCCTGTGTCATCAATAGAAGGGGAGTGCAGGAGGGGTGCCCGTGCTGCAGCTGTGTGAGTGATGGTCACAGCATCCAGCACAGCCTGTCACAGCATCCAGAGCTGCTCCACGCTCATGCACACTCACTCCATCTCCTCTTGTTACACTGCAAGTTACTTTCACAAACATTTGTGTCTGGAGCTGGAACTCTCTGGGAGAGGCCAGTGTTCATGGTGGTTTTTCTGACCAGAAGCAACGGGAATGTGGCTTTTCAACAATTGATCAGATTCCGTTTGGACCAGGGAATGTGCTGGGTGCTGTGCCAGGCTGCAGTGCCAGCTTTCAGCAAGATGTCAGAAGATGATTTAAACAGAAATCCATACTCGGAATTCTGGTGAACAATGCCTTTCCCAATCTTTTAAGAGTAAGATCTTCTATAAACCTCAGAAATATAGCAGCCTGTCTCATGAATCAGAACAAGAACCTTATTAATTTTTTTCTAGTTGTTACAAATTTTAATATTATTAAAACCAGTTCTCTTTGTTTATAGAACACATTTTTAATAGTATTAAAACCAGTTCTCTTTGTAGAATATACTTTTGCTACCATGAGGAAATAGAAAATTTTCAGCATCCCAAAATAATCAATTTGCTTAATAATCTTTATCACAAGAGCTGTTGGTAATATCTAACATGTGATTTGCTTTCAGTTGGAATATGAAGTAATGCAAAGTCTTGGGGGGAAAAAAAGTGAATTGTGTAGCCCTAGTTTGGATTCTGCTTCTGTGTTTGATAGCAAGTACAAATTCTGGTGTCAGTGTGCACGGGTCTGTGAGCAGCAGCATTTCCCACTTTGGAACTCCCATGGCATGGAACCCTGTGAGCTAAATAGTCATCAGCTTTTTAGGCATCCTGGCCTGCTGGGGGGTTTCATTCCCAGCTCCCGAGCTGCTGGTGGCACCACAGCTGCCTTCAGGGGCTGGAGTCAGAGCAGGACCAGCACTGCTCTGCTCAAGGCAAGCCAGGGGTTAAGGTAAAGGAGGGGCCCAGTTGGCTGGAAGGGGCTGCTGCCCCAGACTGGGAGCTGCTTCTGCACGCCCTGTGGGCTGCACCCAGCCTGGGCAGAATCCAGGTCACTTTGACTGTGCCTGTGAGGCACTGATATAAATCACCACAGGCAGATGCTCATCACTTTGTCCATCAGTGAATCCCTTCCAAGGACTGAGGAGAGAGATAGTCACCTAGTCAGCATTTATTCTGAAAATCCAAGGGAACAAGAGGTGCAAACACCACCACTGTTGGAAATTGTTTGGTCGACAAGTGGCAGGTGTCTGTCTGTGTTACGTTTACCTGTTTTCTTTAATCACATTGTTTGATAAACCATGGAATTCTGTTCTCTCATCTCTGAAGGATTAAGTCAGTAATGGTTGGACCATGTTGATAGTAAGTAGTAATTTTTTTGGTACAAAGCCCTTTAAGAATAAGTTGGCAGAAAAAAAAGTTATTTAAAACCTCATTAAAAAGGAGCAGCTAAGGTTTGGCACAAACAAATCTCAGTATGGGAATTAATTCTTTTTCACCAAATGAAAAAATATTGTTTGGTTTGTTTTAAAATGATATCAGTGCGGCAAAAAAAACCCGCCCCATACCTCCTCCCTCCAAATATAGCTGATCTAATGGTTTTGATGCTTTTTTTTTTGTGCTTGTAGAACTCCTATACAGTTTCTATTTAAGATGAAATTTGGCAAGTGATTAGACCATAATATGTCTAAATGCTTTGTGGATTTTGGAAAAGAAAAAAAAAGAGCTGAGATAATAAAGCTCCAAAAGTTGCTGCTGTGTATGTACTGTGGGTGCTTTTCAAAGAAGTTTCATAAGATTTTTAATTAGGTGGCTAAGACTATACATGGTAGACTGGAACTGTTTGGTCTGTGGGGTAAATAATGTGCATTTTAAAAACATTTATAAATACATATTCCCCCACTTGACAGTGCTATTCCAGTCCACTGAGTAAATAATGCATATTTTTTAGAATTCATAAATACACAGAATATGTAAAGAAGCTGCCCTGCTGCTGTGTGTGGGACCTGGGAACTGGGGTGGTGCTGGAACAGACAGACCCAGGGGTGGGGATACATGCTGGATAACCTCCCATCTAGGGCTTTGTTCCAGATAAAGCAAGCAGGGAGATCCTGCAGCCCACCCTGCACTCCGAGGGTGGAGACTGACACAACCTGCAGGACTCTGGAGTAAAGTGCACTTTGTCTTTGTCCTCAGCATGCTGCTGGGCTTTTTACTCCGTTCCTTTCTTGCCCCTCTTGCTACCTGAAGAAGAGCATGATTTGAGAAAAGAAGGTCAGCATTCATGTTTCACTGCTTGAGCCTCCCGAGTTTGAATACTCATGGACTGCAGATAGAAATGTTTTATTTCTATTCATTAGTTTTCTGGATTTTTTTACTATTTAATATTTAAAGGAATATAGGAACAATCTCAAGCAGCCAGAAACCCTTTGCTCAGTGTAGGAAATGCAGGATCACGTATCTTTAACTATGTACAAATGGGTCAGGATTTCACTTCTGGACTCCTTCACACAACAGAAAGCTGAAGGGAACACACCTTGGTGTGTGTGCTTATACTCACCCCTGTCCAGCAGAGCACTTAAGCACATCCCCTGATCTAGCTACCAGCATCTGGTTTTGTGTTCTGCTCAATCAACACCTCGAGTTGCACCCTCCCAGGAGCCCTGGCTGAACCTCTGCCAGCGAGCAGAAATGTTACTCAGGTTTATAGACTCAGGGGAGTTGTGCTGGGTGGTGGTCAGTGAATCTGCTCCATCTCTGCACACCTGTTCCCAGGGGTGAGGTAAGGAGTGCCCACTGGAAGCAGTTCTCACCAACCTGGATGGCAGCACGTCACACTGAGTTCTGCACAGTGCAGGGGAAAATGGGACCTCAAAGGGAGGTGGAGAGGAAAACTGTCCATGCAATGATGGAGTGAATCAGGGAGGAATTGTTATGAATTTTAACCACTGGGGTTGTTTTCCTCCACCCCCCCCATACTGAGATCACCTTCATGTGATCTGGTTCCTCAGTAAAATTATTCCTGTGTGTATCTTTACGTTATTTCCTTAGTCTGTAACTACTGTATTTCTGCACAGTTTTGTATCTGCTAGCCCCAGCATTTACAGCCTATGAAAACCTCATAAATCTACTTCATTTTTCTAATAAGACATGAAAGTCCTTAATTGGCCTTAATGAAATGCACTTAAAGGGCAATAAACGTGTTTAAGCCCCTCTTTCAGGGTGAGCTACAGTACTCTCACTCTGCTCTGTTTTAGCCTTTGTGGTAATTAATCACTTATTCATATGTGGCACATCAGTAACAAGATCAAGCAACTACTGCACAATTGCATGATAATAAGCTGCTCATATATGTGTCAAGATTTAGCAATCCTTTTTAAAGCCTAATTTAAACTCATTTTACAACTAAGCAGGCTGCTTCTCTGAAGTATTTCTACCCAGTATCTTTTTTACATATTTCTGCTGAAATGCCATCTTTTTATTTTGTTTATAGAGCTCCATTTGCCTTAAATCCACTCATGGCAACAGAGGGAATTACAGCAATGTGAGAGCCTTGCCATTGTGTTTTTGCAAAGGCTTTATCTTTGATCCAAGACCACAGTGACCCTCACGCAGAAGAGAAGGCCACAGAATTAGCAGCTGTTAGAATAACTTTAAAAATAAATAATGAATTGCAGTGTTCATTTTCCAGGCTGATGAGGCTGTGTTCCCTGTGCATCTCATGCTGCTTGGCTCCATCAGTGGGCAAGAGAGCAGTCTGGGTGAAGATACCCAGAGTTCTACCCTTGGAGTCAGGCCTCTGCTGTCTACAAATGGAGCTGCTCCTAAGATCTCAACTGTTTTCTGTTTGCTGTAGTTTTCAGCATGTCATTCTGCTTTCACAGAGCCTTTTATATGCAAGAATCTGAGCTCAAATAATATTGACAAAGGTTTCTAACTATCTCCTGGCTTGAGATGAAGAACCGCAGTGTCCCAAACTCAGTTTTAGCAGCCAGGTGTTGTACCCCATGGCAGCACAGTCGTATTGAGTGACCTGAGCATTTGTGTTGGGTTTTCAAACAGGTGAGGGATAAGGTCAGTGTTTACTGCTACACAAACACCAGGGAGAAATAGGGACAGTATAGGCATGTCGTTCTCCATGGATTACCTCAGATGGAACAGTTGTTAAAGACTATTTTTAGTTTCAGTTTTGGAGGTGAGAGCCTATTTTGTGTGGCCTGACTTCACAACAGCAGTCAGGAAAGCCTGGAAAATCATACTCCGAATTCTAATGGCTACTTTCTGTCTTGTAGGCATTCCTGCTTCCTCATAAGTGTCCATTGTCATATTTGAGTTACAAGAAGTGGTTTGCTTTTCTTATTATAAGGGCAGGCACTTCCAGAGACCAGTGCATGGGCACTTGAAAATCTCTTCTTGATCCAGCTCCCCCCAGTAACCTGGATATGGCAGAAATGGGATAATCACCTCCCCGTGTGCCTGTGGGAATGTGTCTGGTGTTCCTGGTAAGGTTGTCAGTAAATCTGGAGACATGCCCTATATTCTGGCAGCTCAAGGTTGGCACGTATGGATATTTTCTGTTTAGAATTCAGTGTCAGTGTTGCAGAGAGGGGGAAGAAGAATAGAAGCCCTTTTCCCAAGTGTTCCTCATGCAGAGCCATGGACCTGCACCCCTTTCTCCACCTAGGAGCCTGTGGGAGATCTCTGGTTGAGGAGAGTGGTTCCAAAAGGGAGGATGCTGTAGCTGTATGTGGAGGAGGGTCTGTCCCAGCCAGGTGAGCAGATCCTTTTGCTCCAGGAGCAGCTAGGTGACATGCTGCTGGCTCCCAGCTCAGGAGCGGAGCACACAGGAGTTTGTCCCTCTGCCGAGCAAACAGCCAGACTGGAGGAATGGAACAATTTAAACCCCATTCAAGTTTAAACTCTTCAGAGGTGGAGGATAACTGGGGAAGGGTGAAACAGTTCTTCAGTCTGTAGCTGGGAGCACTGGGAGCAGCAGGGAAGAAGGCAGGAGGTTGTTCCAGCAGCCGCTCGCTCTGCAGCAGTTGGTACTGTCAGAGCATTGCTGGCTCGGGCAGAGGAGGCTCAGCTACAACACACTGCACAGAACTAGCAGCATTTCTGCACTGCAATTAAAAACGTAATGGAAAGCATTTGTTTCCCAGAGAACAGCAGAACGAAGGTAGAAACACTGAAGAGTTTGGGACTTGACTAAATCCAAAGCCTCCCTTGCGATTCTCATGGCATTCAGTCTGGGAAGAAACCAGATTGTGCCTGCAATCTGGGACAAGACACTTTGAGACATGTTATGGGAAAGCCTAAAATTAACCCTTGACAAAGCTATTCAAACTTGTCAAGCTTGGGAAGCCACCCAGTCCTAGTAGATGAAAAGGAGCTTATGGGAGGTGATGGGTGCTGTGAGGGGCTGGGTGTGGTGGAGAGTGTAAAATGCTACCTCTGAAAGTGATGGGGACAGGGAGAAAACTGCCAGAAATATCCCCAGCACACACTTGAAGGAAGAATTCTCAGCTATAGGTGTGGGGGTTTTTTGAAGCAATCAAGAAGATGATTCCTGAAGTGTTTCAGAAATAGGTGCAAAATTAATAAAATACTCTGTTGTCACAGTGGAAAGTGGAATTAATTTGTTGATATTGTTTGGAAAAATCCCCGTAGCTGTCCTCAGCTGTTCTGGTTTATTGTTTGGTTGGTTTTTTTATTTCTCTGGGATAGTCTACCAGAGAGAGAAAAGTGACTTAATATCAAATCTATACCCTGCAAACAGTTCATAAATGCCTGATGCTGACTATATGATAGCTGACAGAAATTCATGCTGCTCAAGGTTTGAAATAAGGTTGTAGATTCATCACTGTTGATTCCATTATCCTGTAGATTGGTAGGAAACTACAGCTAAAATACTGAAGAGTCTCAGTTCATGAAGGCTGTAGTCAATCTCATCTCTATTTAGTATTCTTAAATTACCCAGCAGCACTAACTAACCAAGCATGGGTGATACTGTTCTGATAGACTGAAAGCTGCAATCCAGTATACTTACACTGTAGGAAGTATTGTCAGAATCCCCAAGGACCTGAAGAAAGAAAAAGGGACAGAAAAAGCAAAATGTGATTACTTGGAAGTTAGGAATTTCCACTGCATCATGAAAATGATGCTCTGGGTATCTAAAATACAAGAAAAGAATTAAAAAAACTGGTAGTGGTGTCAGAAAAAGAAGCCTGAGGGTTTCAGATCTTCCATGTATTTTTAGTTTTTCATCCCGGAGGAGTATATAGCAGGGCTGCAGTGATAGCTAATGGGGTTAGTGCTGTCTGTCAGCAGAGCTGCTGATGCAATTACCTGCAGCTACCTGTAGGTCTGCAGAACAGCACAGGACCCCTGGCTCAGTCTGGTGCTGCTTTTCTTACATCTTACATCCTTAAGGAACTTCCTGCAGAAATCTGAAGTTATGCAAAAATTCTGTGTGGAAAAATGGGCTTTGGGATGGACTCTTATAAAGGAGGAGGAGATCTGTGCTCAGGACCAGAGGCAGACTGGTCAATGAGATGACTGACACTCTTTAGAGCAGAAATGTTCATTTGCTTTCTGCATCTCCACTGTCTGTTTAGATGGGCTTGGGAGGGCTCTTGTTATTGATTACTAATGGGACCTTTTGTTCCTTCAAAAAAAATCTTTGAGTTTTTTGTTGAGTGCCAGCTAAAGGTGACAAGAGATCCCATGGATGGATGGATGGATGGATGGATGGATGGATGGATGGATGGAGAGGGGAAAAATGCTGCTGCTTCTCTAAGTGCTGAGCAAGGGGAGAGAAAAAATGTTGGGGGCTGGACTACTGGAAATGAGACAATTAGAGGATGTCTTGAGAGACTCAGGGGTTCTAGAGATGTTTTCTGTGGTAAACTTTTTACTTTCTGATGTTTAGCATAGAAGTGAAAACACATAGGTTGGTGTCCTGGCCCTGGTTGTAGCCAGGAGTGGAGTATGGTGAAGGAAAGTAGAGAACGTAAATTTGATCAGGTTCAGGGACTATTGGAGAAGTTTCCATCTCCATGATGGGCTTCTCTTCAGTTAACTTTCCAGTTGCTTTTTGGACCTCGTTTATGTTTTTCTCAGTGCATTTTACAAGGTAATGAAGTATGGGAAAGTCCATCCCCTTTCCTCTTCTTGGTAGAGTCATTTAGTACCTGCTGGTTGGGATGGTGTGAAGTCCAGGGAATGACCTTTCCCTGTTCACCTTTTCTACACTGCTCAAGGTTCTCTATTGCTGTTCTTCTTAGTCATTTTTACCCAAGCAGCAAACTCCTGCCTGCTCACTCCTTGGAAGGCAGTGACTCCAACCTCTGATAGCTGTCACAGTGCCTTCTCTGAAACTGCTGGAGCCTTTCTGAGGTTTAAAATGATTTAAAATATTCAATACATGCAGTATTTGACATGATAGCTGAACCAAGCAGAGGCAGAACAATGTTCCCATTTTCTTCTCTATTTATTCCCTAATAGTTTCTAATCTTTCTCTGGGCTTCTTGAGTGGTGCTGAATGTTGAACACACATATTTAAGTATTATTCAAAATAGCTCCAAGAAATCTTTCCTACTGTTAGTGCCAGTAAAGGGCTTTGCTTCTGTCTTCATGGCTAAGAGACTTTCTTCTGTGTGTGGGTAGCTTTGTGTGCTCAGTGCTGAATTTCACTGACACTGTGCTGTGCAGTCTGTGTTCTGAAGCTTCTTCAGTAATGTTTGGTCAGTTTGAATTCTGAGGATCTTGAAAAACTCTCTGAAGCTTCCCCTGGGAAACTTGTTAAAAATCCACAAGTTATCATTTTTCATTGACTGTTGTGAAGAATGAGTTGCATATAAATGTAGAAACTTCCTTCAGAACTGTGACTTTATGCAACTTGACAGAGTTTATCCTATTTTCTATTTTTCTTCTATTTGAAGGATATAGATACCCATTTTCAGCATCCAAACTTCTCTTATACTTTACTGCTTAAGCCAAATCTTGTATTTTAAAAGTCTTTTGTGATAGGTATGTATTTTCTAAAGCTAGTGCCATAAGACCTGAAATATTTCACCATTTTAGCTGCTCCTTTTGACTTTTGGGTTTTTGTTTGGGTTTTTTTTCAGTGTAATCTTTGTCTTTATTTGCATCCCATGTTGCAACTGGAAAGAACCCGGAGTCTATTATTTTCTAAAGTATGATGATCCATAAACAAGTCNTTCCCTAATAGTTTCTAATCTTTCTCTGGGCTTCTTGAGTGGTGCTGAATGTTGAACACACATATTTAAGTATTATTCAAAATAGCTCCAAGAAATCTTTCCTACTGTTAGTGCCAGTAAAGGGCTTTGCTTCTGTCTTCATGGCTAAGAGACTTTCTTCTGTGTGTGGGTAGCTTTGTGTGCTCAGTGCTGAATTTCACTGACACTGTGCTGTGCAGTCTGTGTTCTGAAGCTTCTTCAGTAATGTTTGGTCAGTTTGAATTCTGAGGATCTTGAAAAACTCTCTGAAGCTTCCCCTGGGAAACTTGTTAAAAATCCACAAGTTATCATTTTTCATTGACTGTTGTGAAGAATGAGTTGCATATAAATGTAGAAACTTCCTTCAGAACTGTGACTTTATGCAACTTGACAGAGTTTATCCTATTTTCTATTTTTCTTCTATTTGAAGGATATAGATACCCATTTTCAGCATCCAAACTTCTCTTATACTTTACTGCTTAAGCCAAATCTTGTATTTTAAAAGTCTTTTGTGATAGGTATGTATTTTCTAAAGCTAGTGCCATAAGACCTGAAATATTTCACCATTTTAGCTGCTCCTTTTGACTTTTGGGTTTTTGTTTGGGTTTTTTTTCAGTGTAATCTTTGTCTTTATTTGCATCCCATGTTGCAACTGGAAAGAACCCGGAGTCTATTATTTTCTAAAGTATGATGATCCATAAACAAGTCTCATGACTGTGCAGAGGGTTTGATTACAGGGTTCCAGCTAATGGAATAATGAAATTGCTCTGTCTGTGTATCAGTAGCCTCCTAATGACCTATAAGCTTGCTGTCAGTTTCAAACAAATTCAATAGAAGGTTAGATCTGAAATATTACTGCCTTTCTAAAGTTTCATGGAAATTGCCTGTGTCTTTGAGAGAGGCCTCAGCTGAATGGCAGAGCTACAGCTCAGGACTGGGCTGTGGGGCAGACCCAGAGCAAGTGCTGTCTCCTCTCAAACACGGCTGCAGGGGAACGTGGAGAAGCTTTGAGAGAGGGAAAGCACAAACACTGAGAAAACCAGTTCCAATTGCTCTTCAGCTTGTGGGGCCAGTTTTAGCAAGGTTTGAGTTGACAACTTAAGATGTGGGTCTCGATGATGGCACTCTCCCAGACTAAAGATGCTCTTGCCTGCACTGCTTCCTCACGTGAGGCAGGTGTTTCTGCAGCCTCAGAAGCCTGGCCCAGGAGCCGTGTGGGTGCTGAACTGCAGCACTGGGCATTGCTGTCTGCTCCATCCTTGGCCTGCACAGCTCTGGCATCTTCCACCTCCTGAGTGCTGAGACAGGCAGGGACACTCAGCTGAGATGATGGCAAAATACCCCTGTGCAGAGGCAGGCTGGCCCTCCGTGCAGCAGCAGGGAGGCTCCTGGGAGGAACCCCTTCTTCTCAGGTGCCCCAAGCTGCAGTGACAGTGATTGGGGTTGGTAGTATCAACCCCTATAGCAGAGTTTATCTACCTTAAATACCTGCTCTAAACCAGGGTTCTTTTCCTGGCTCGCTTACATGCTGCTTAATCCCATGCAAGATCACCCTGTTAATTTGGAATCATTAAAAAAAAATCAACAGAACCAAACAAGTTGATAATGTGTGCTAAGGAGAGCTGGCATGATTTGCTTGTCTGCAGCACTTAAACGTGAACTGCTCCATCAGCAGGCTTCCTCTGTGCCTCTGGAGGTGATGGAAACACGTACCAAAACTCTGAATAAAGTCATCTTTCTAACAGTGCAGGCAAAAATTCTGACCTAGTTTAATCAGTCACTGTGCTTTTCTGGTGGTTCTGATTTGTTGTTCATTTACGTTGGGCAGCTGGACAATAGGATTTTGCATGGGCCACAAACAATGAAATAAAACAGCAAGATGTACTGTATTTTACTGAAACATAATATAAAGGGCAGCAGGGGACTAGTCAAAGCCCAATATTCTGAGACTGTAATTTTTTTATCACTAGTTTATTTCTGAAACCAAAATGTTTTTGAGTATAAATATTGGATGAAAGCAAAGCTGCACCATGTTTGCTGTCATGGAGGCAAGACCTAAGCCTACTTTTTTTATTAGAACTAAATTAATATGGCGTAAGTAGCTTTATAGTTTTAACATTTTACTATTATTTATGTTCTAACTGGTCTCCATAAATAGAACTGTTCCTTGCTTCTTTTTGGTTTTACTACTAATAAAAAGTAATGGGCATAATAATTCAGGAACTGTTTGCATTTCCAGGCACTTTTGTTCTGTCGTGTTTACCTTCTCAAGGAGACACACCAAAAGCCAGACCACGAGAAGCTTTAACAGAAAATATAGCAGCCTCTTTTCAGCCAAACTAGGTATCTAGAGCAGAAGGAGCCTAAACCACTTAGAACTAGGATTATTGATGAAAGAACTTTCCAATGAAAAGATTGTGAAAGATACGTGCAGGAATCTACAAGGATTGCTTTTCAGTGTTACTCAGTGCACTATCCTAATTACATGATAGGTGTATTAACAGATATATTTCCCTAATTACCAATTGATTTCCCAGAATAACCCTACTCCTGATGGACATGAAGGTGATTTTTAGCAGTGAGAACTTGTTGTATTTTACTTGACAATAGAAGGGTTTTTTAAGAGGTGTGAAAGGCTGTCATCAGTCCCAGAGCCATGAAGATAAGGATCTCCATCACCAGCAAACATGTGAAGTTGGAGTGTGCTTCCAAGATCTCTAATAATGGAGCAAGAGTAGAGTCCCTCTGCTAAGGCCTCAGAGGATGTGATGTAGGAGCAGCATTGGTACATTTTGAGGTATATTTAGTAGTACAGTTTGCAATGCCTAGCAGAAAGTGACTTTCTGAAACACACAAGTTTTTCCTTGGACTTCCCTGTAAAGCAGCCTCCATCTAACCTCTTCCCAGTTCACCCTTCAGTGTGGCCTGTTCAGAAACACCTCCTGTAGTGATGAGCCTTCCAAGACTCTTAGTGTGCCACAGCCTCCTGCCAACGCTTCAGAGACATAGTCCCCCCTTCATACTGGTGTGGGTTTTGGGTCACAAAGAGGAGGGATTGAGCT
>VYZU01068952.1:86757-105771 GCA_013401355.1 Ceyx cyanopectus | reverse complement strand
TGATTCTGTGATTCTGTCATCTCCCCAGAGGGGAGCCAAAATGCCACATTTTCATTTATTACACCAAAACCACTTTTCTTCAACAATGATAAATTATCTAGATGTATTCAAATTCAGGTCTAAAAGTGCTGTTCTTGAGGTGGGACTGAAGAGCATAGCTAACTATGGGAAATGCATGATCTGCTCTGAACATGCACATGCAGGGGCAGCCATTAGATAGCATCTAAAAAATCAGAACTCATGACAGTCATTTTAGCAGATGTCTGCTTCCCATTGACAGTGTATTTCACTCACAAAATAATCTACAACACTAGACTGGACATAGAGATCAAAGAAGACCAGATTATGTGACCTTGTCTTTAATTTATGACAGGAAAGTACCACCAAGAAGAGTCAAGGTGGAGCATCACTGTAGGCAAAGGTTTTAGTTTTGTCCCCTCAAGTCAGGCCCCTTGCATTATTTTAATACACATGTAATGCATAAGTATGGCAGTGTCCCTGTACCACTGCAGGCTGCTTGTCCTAACAGATATTTGGGGTTGTCAAGATAATCTCTAAGATTCAGTGCAGCTCAAACACCAGTGTTTCATAAAAAACAATTGTTTCACCTTATTATTATTTCAATTTTTGACAGAAAATTATCAAAGAGGTGAGTACTCCTGCTGTGGCAGGAAGCAGTATGATAGAGTCCTAAAGAAAGCTTACTCCATACTTGAGAGTAGAAAACAAGTCATTTCTCCAATACATTTGTTTCACAGCATATTGTTGTTGCAATATAAATTTTTTTGAACTGGAGTATTTTCCTATCTGCTTTGATCAGGGCTCTTAAAAGGCTGAGTGCAGTGGTCTGAAGCAAGACATTTGTAGGCATCTGATAAAGGAGCTGTTTGTTTAGCACTGAAGATCCACTGCAGCAAGATCTCAGACTATGTCTTTCCATAGAAAGCCTGAACATAAAGCAGGGAGTCTAAACTCGGTGTTGGGAAGCAGAAGGTCTTTGTCCCCTGCATGATCTCAGATAACACATTTCCTCTCTCCAAACTTCAATTTTCCCCTGAAATAGAGACTGACAGCTTCCTGTCTTCTCTCTCTGGACTCGTGTCTTTTTTTGGCTAGTGGCTGTTCCTGATTACGGGTAGGTCTGATGACTGTGAGTCTGACCTCCAGGAGGCCTCTGGACACTTCTATATTGTATTTGATAATGAAGCCTCCTGTCTTATCCAATCAAGACAAAAACCAGTTAGACCAGAGGAAACTGGCTCAGCACAAACTGGTAGCCTCAGTGGAGCAAAGTCAGAGACATTAGCTATTGACTACCATAGAAATACTGAAACTGCATCAGGGATTTATTTTTTGAATTGTTACATAGGGATTTAAATGATATTTTTAAAAAGAGAGAAAGACAGAATGTTTAGTCTACAGTCACTCTTTGCTGCCAATACAGGCTATCCTATAAATTACTTAGACACTTTAAAAAATACATTATTTACTCAATAACCCATAATGGGTCCAGAGCTCCTTTTACACGCTATTATAGAAGTACATAATTGCTGAATTTTCAAATGGATATTTCTTCTAGGCAATAGACTGTAATGGCTCCTTCAAAGCTCTTAGGCTTTTATCATATGAAGGCCTAAGTAGGAAATGTTTAGTTCACTGATCATTGACCTAATAGAGAGCAACAGCTTCTCTGGAACAACTCTTGTCTGCTAGGGCAGATGATGTATGAATGACATTTTAAAAAATTCTTGGAAGCATGCGCTAGGGAAAAATTATTGTTCATGTGCAAAGCAAGTGCAGCTGATGAGCTCCTCAGAGTTCTTTGTTTGGTTCTGCTTGGTTTCATTTCTTAGTTCCTTGTGTAAGCCCAAAACCAAAGAGAACAGTTGGTTTTGTGTCTGAGATGAGAACTTGGTCTAGGACCCATCCAGATCAGAGGGACATTTCCATGGCCTCAGAGGTAATTCAGCTCAACTGAAAATTGTCTCAAATGCAAAAATGCAGGTATCTGGTACACGTGACAATGTAGGAAGCTGAATTGTGAAATCAGAGAAGTGAGAGATGCTGCAAATGGGCATATCCCATTTCTCACATGCATACTGAGCACGGAAAAGCCCACAGGCCTATGAGCTTGATCCAGAAAGGAAATCAGCAACCTGACACATTTTCAGTGCTATTGCTATGAATCTCACAATCACCAAGCTGCTGTTCTCTACCTACATTTACCTTTAAAGTCTGCTGCTTCCATTGCAGTCACAAAGAAAGGTTCAGGTTCCTAATGTTTTCTTACATAAAGCTTTTTTCTCTCCCTGCATATTTTGAGTACTAAAGTCCAAGGAGACACTACTGACAAATAAATATCAACTGGGTCTAAGTGCAGGACCAGAGAGGATGGATGAGCTGGGGGCAGTCAGGCAGAGACTCTCACAGAGGCTGAAGGACCCCTCTGGCTCTGAACCTGACGGGCCAGGGGAGAGGTCTGTAGTGGTTTGCACAGACCCCTCATGGCCTTGGGGTTGGTGGCAAAGGGAAGGGAAGTGCAGCTCACTGAAGGAGGCTACTTGAACAGCCAGCTCAGGAGCTGGATGTGATATTAACAACTTGTGCCACCAAAACAGACCAACTATCTCCAGCATAGTCCTGACTTGTATGTGACCTGTCATGAGAAGCTCTCCCATGCCCTTTATCAGTGAATTTCTTTAGCCTACTAAAGCTGCCTGGGACTCCTGAGTATTCTGGTGTGACTTAAGAGGAAGAAATACAGTTGCTGGAAATTCTAATAGTTCCTTCTGTTTGATGCATCTGATTGAAGAGAAACAGAAATCACAGACCAATATGTGACTGGTTACACAGTTATACACCAGTTAGCCTCATCTTGCAAATGAGGCACACTTGCAGGTGAACTTATTAGAGATCAAATAGTTTTAGGCACTGTGGATAATGAAGGCAGAACACTTATGGTGCAACAGTCAGAGCTGGAGTTTAATCATGTTGTTGATACCTACTGCAACAGTGAACAAACACAGAAACAGCCACAAAAATCAGACTCTTAGAATGAAGGCATAAACTAGATGAATATGAATAATTTTTAAAGATCCAAACCAAGAAAACATAGTGGTTTCAAGAAGGAATAATCTTGCAGGTCAAATTTGGAAAGACTTTGAGCCCTCATTCTTTCAGCTGAGCAATTGGAAAAGTGGGGGTTGCAAGGAGAAGCTGATGGGGTGTCACTGACTCCAAGAGAGAAATGTCACCTCCATACATGTGGGGATTGCCCTGAAAGGGGAGAGGGGAACATTCTGCAGGATGATGCTTGGAGATCAGCTGTGAGGTGGAATGTAGACTATGCTGGGAAGCAGCATCGCATAGGAAAGAAATGAAAAATAAATGAGAGAAATAGAGTGGAAGTTGTAACAGAAATTGCACAACTGACATGCTGGATTAGCACTGTGATAGACATAAAGAATAAATAAAATCTGAAGAAGCATTAGCCCCTTCTGTCTCAATAAACCCCTCACACACTCCCACCATCCTTAATGCAAACACCTGGGAGACACTGAGCAGACCCACAAAGGTTTGCTTGTTTTAAGAGGCAAAGATGTGATCCCCCAGGAGGAAGCTGCAAAATGGAAACATTTGGATTCCTTTTGGCAGACAGAAATGGCTAAAAATACCACTTGGTATTTCTTTCAATACCAGTTGGTAGTGGAAGAGCTCCAAAGATGTCAACAGGATGCCCTAGAGGTTAGAAGGGAATGAGGTGACATAATGCACTGATTAGTGCCATTCATGATAACAGCAGCCAGTGAGAGTGTGAGGACTGGGGGAAGATCCAGGAAGCATTCAGGCCTCAGGTATTTGTCTTTCTCTGTTAACACTATGTCTGGTCTCACCCTTTCAGGTGCATATAAGATTCCTGTCTATTCCCATGCAGCTTTGTCACTGAAGCAGCATAGTGACCAGCAACACACAGCTACTGCCACACAAAAGGTCGCAGAGAGACAACTGCAGAGGTGAAGAACAATGAAGACTCCTGAGTCCTCTTTCCTCTAAAACATCCTCCCCTCCATTCCTCTTGTTCCTTGAAGTATAAGGTGGAGTCAGGTCACCCTCATCAGTGTATTGTTTTATGCCAGGTCTATATACAACAGCTATGAAGTGCCATCTATATTTAATGGGAGGCCTCTGATCTGTGTGAGTGGGTGGAAATAGATAGTGAGTGACATGGATGCTGACAATGGCACACAAACTCCACAGCACTCTTCAAACTTTTAATTGCATTTTAAAGTAATGTAACAAGGCAATGTTTAATGAGTACTTTCTTTAAGAATTTCTGACTTTATAAGCTAATTAAAGAGAAGGAAGGGTTACTGCACTAGGGCAACAAATCCAGGCTGCTGAGTGTCTATACCATAGCAACATGTAGTTCAGATTCAATTGGCAGCCTTGCAAACCTCCAGCCAGCCAGCATGAATGATTTTTTCTTTTTTTGACTGGCAAATAAATTATTATTATTATCATCATGATTGTGTTAACAGAAAAAAAATAAAGGATAGGCAAGTAGGTTTTTTTGCCAGGGCTGGTAGATTTTCATGACACTTTTTTTGCATAGCTGTCATATGGCTGGGTTAGATGAAACTGGAAGGCTTTATGCATTTAACTTTAAGCATTCTTCGTGGAAACTTATATGGCACATAATTTACATATTCAATACCAGTGACAATTTACTTCTCCCATCTGAGCAGGGCTTTCAACTATGCCACTTGAACTAAATTAATAAACAGTAATTAGAGAATGTTGTGCGAGTGAGCTGTTGATGTTGAGAAGATTCTAATCAACACCTTCTTTTAAGGGCCAATTAAAGCTGAATGTATGCAATATAAACATCTTCTTGTATTTAGACATGAACTGGCGAACAAGGTAAAAAATAAAAATCAGAACAATTACAGTAGGTTAGAGATGATCCAATGGAATGATGAATTTTCATTAATCATGAAAGCAGCAGTAATTTCTAAAAGCCACTGTCCACCTTCCATGGTGAAGCACTAACAGGCTGTGCAAGGCAGTTCTGACTGGGATAAACCTTCACACTTTCTCTCATTGACAGGCTTTTCTCTGAAAGCAGCTCTGCATCTGCCTCCAATTTCCACTGCAGTACTCACCTGTCTGTAAGGCAATCCTGCATCTAATTCCAGAGCTGCAGTGAAAGGAAGGCTTCCCTGGGGTGAGGCAGTAAAGGAAATGTACCCATCCCATTAACACTGCCTTGGAGCAGAGCAAGAGACTCCCCAGCAGGTGACCTGGGGGAGGATTTGCATAGCACAGCCCCCACCAGCACCACGGGTGGCCATACAAACAAGGATGAGCCTAAGCAACAGGTAAAGCTGCCCCAGTTTGTCTCACATCTCTTACCAGTGAAGAGCAGCACAGGGGCAATTAGAGCAGTTAATGAACTTGTACCTGTTACCCAAGTGTGCTCTCTCACCCCACTGGCAACATATAGCAGTTTATTCCTGAAAGATTAATTGAAGACAAACCTTGCTTCCAAAATTCATGAAGGACAGAAGAAAGGCCATCTTTGACTTAAACAGAGAAAATCCTTAGTGTACCAAAGAGAGCCTGCAGTAGCAACACAGTCTTGTGTATCACCATTATGAACTGTCAGGAAGTTAAAAATAAGCATAACTTCATCCAAGCCACAGCTCACTGCTTCCTAAAGCACATCTAAATAAATAAATAAGAAAGTAATCTAAGCTGGTGCAATGAAGCACAAGCAAAATTTGTCCTCCCAAGTTAGAAGATACAACAGGCTAATAAAGGTAGGGGAAACATCTGTTCCAATACAGAACCACTAGCATTTGGAGAAAATGACTTCATTGCTTATGGCCATTTGGTACCCAGAAATACTGCCACAGTTATAGGATGTTGTCACCTCAGGCTCTACTGAAATCTAGGGGAATTTTACTTGTTCAAGAATTATAGGATTAGGCACATGATCGGTGTTTCTTCCATTTGAAAAAAAAAAAAATCCATTTACCATTTCTACAGTGGTACAAGATCATTATCTTGTGACAGTATTTAGTTCCACTGGCATTATCTCCTAATTAGCTATTTAAAAATATATGTAAGGGGGTGGAGGTGGCAAGTGAACTTGTAAACCTGACAGGTCTGATATGTTCTTACAAGCTCTACTAATCCCAGCCCTTGAAAATACACTAGTAAGACCACTTTAAAGAACAACTCAGCAACAGCTTCACATCTTGAACTCCAGGTCAGCACAAGGCAGAAAGGCTCTGGTACCTGGAGCAAAGCCCTTGGGCAGGGGAGTGGTAGCAGGGAGGGGTGGGAAGCAGCATTCCAAATGGGAAGCCAGCCCTGGGAAGAGGTTATCTTTGAAAGGCTGATAACCTCTACAGCATGGCCAGTCCTACATTAAAGTCAGATCATCCCCCTAAGATGTTTGGTGTAGAACTTCACGGGGTTTCTGAAAACCCAAGCACCGAGAAGTTTACCAGGGATAAGAAGATGCAAATAATCTAAAGGGAAAAGACCTAAGAGACTGTGTAGCCTCTGCACTGTCTTTATATCCTGAGACATTATTGTGTTTATAGGCACAAAACCATAAAAGCTTTCTCCAAGATGCTTCATAATATGTGAGCAGGTCTGGGATTTCAGTCTGTGGCGTGGCAAGAATTGGAATGATGGGTATTCTGATATGCTGGACTTGGATTTTTCCCCCGAGAGATAAGTTTAATTCTCTTTGTAAAAAAGAAACTGGGACAAATATACATGACAGGTCATTTTGGAGGTACTCAGACTCACATAGGAAGCACTCCCTCAGCAATGGCATTACACCAGTAGCTGAGATTTGATATAATATTCAGCATGTGATATGATTTTTATTTTGATCAGATATAATTTCTAGGCCTAAATCTACTTGCAATAATCATGGTCCACCAGTAACTTCACAGCAAACAGGGAGGTGCAGAGGAAAAAAGCAGGAGGGCAATTTTTGTTTTCCATCGAAAGTTTTCTCTTGCCTGAAGTCACTTCTGTCTTTTTTCCCCACCTCTTCAAGTCCACTTGGTGAATAAATGAAATGAAATTCCTCACTTTCTCTTCATACTTTTTAAATGCTAGATAAGCTTCTTGGCTCTTCATACCTGGACATCTACTTTTTCAGAAAAGTTACTGGATAATTTCTCTCTCTTTCATAGGCTAGTGCTCTGCACCCTGTGCACTCCCTAAGGCTCATGCATAACTGCAATGGACGATTAGTCCAATTAAGTTTCCAGCAATTTCAATGGCTTATGCAAGAGTAGATGGGGCACAATATGTAATTTCAGCTTTTTTTGGTGAGGGTTTTCAATCCTTCCATGAACCAAATCATTTTATCAGTTTCTCTTTTTTTTTTTTTTTTTAAATTTGTCCCATTAAACTACAGAACTGGAACATATTCATGAATAGTTTCTTTCTGCTTTAACTGAAGGAGTTCCTGACATAACAAAAACTGGTAATTAACTGGCTCGAAGACTTCTACAATAGCCTCTTTAAATACGTCCTAGTCACAGCCCTTGCAGCACTGACTCCACATTGCTGATACCACTGCAATGCACCCTCTATTAAACAAGGTTTGCTACTCTACCTCAGCATCAATTCTTGGCTGTTTCCTTCACTGATCTTCTGCCTGGAAACACCAAAGTCCTCCTGCATGTCTTTGTGAGGCAAAGGTTAACCAGGCCCTGCACAAGGGGCTCAATCCCTGGGCTTTGTGCCCTTTCCTAAGTCACTCCAGCACCAGAGGGACTTTTGCCACCATCACAAGGGCTTCATGGTGGGTGCCCAGCAGCTGGGCACAGCTCAGCCTCTCCTCTGAGCCTGTGTCACAGGCTGCTCTGTGCTTTCAGCCATGCATTTTGGCACACTCTGGCAGCCCCTGCTCCACACCTACTCAGAGCAGGATGGGTTCTTCTCTGGTGGAATAATCAGGCTTTGATTTTTCAGCTTTCACTCAGCAGTGTGTGATTTGTAATTGCTGCTACATGTTGGCTCAAAGCGTAGCCAGTTTTGCCTACTCATGGTTATCTCCCCTGGTTATAATACATTCTGCTTCTGATGAAAATACTACACTGATGAGTGTTTCTCTGGCTCCACCATACTTTCATGCTGCTTGCTAACTAGTGCAAGCTTATTGTTGCAGTTCCTAATATTTTGCCTCATTTGTAGATCTAGCAATTTAGTTTGTAAATAGCATGAAAAAAGTATTAATGTGTATCTTCTCTCAGTGCTCCAGACAGATTGGTTCACTGTGGAACAATTACATACATATGTGCTAGCCTATATTTCTTGCAAAATCAAATCATGTAAGGATGCCTCTGCCAGAACAAGCCATAAAGCTAGACAAGGCATGGAAAAAAACATCCCCAAATATGTACTGCTTAGGTTACAAAGCTATATGTATATAAAAAATTAAAAGGCAAAATTGAAAAGAGCAAAGGAGACAAAATGTAAACACAAGCTTTTATATGGTCTGTGTAATATAGAGTGAATGCCATTTGACATGCTAGTATCATGAGCTGCCAATGAAATTCAGAAAAGAAAGGGATATCTCCAAACTTATGGTAATGCTGCTTTCTCATCACATCAAAGCCAGTCACAAGATCTATGTCTGTGGTTGGCAGGTCTAACTGCCTGCTTGGAAACTAAACCAGGAGAAATAATTTCCTAAGTAATTGTATTTAAAGTGTCCAGAAAGAAAATGAATCTTCAGGTCCCCCTTTAGAAATGCAGCCCTTTTAGTGGCAGCTCACAACCATCCCCCCCAGTGCAATGAATGTCTCACTGCAGCTGAAAGCCCCCCAGAACCTGCTGCACCCAGGCCTTCTGCAGGACGTCACTGAGGCAATTTCTAACTCGCCACTAAGTTGATTTTACGCCTTTGAAAAATCTCCTCCTTAACACAAATACTCCATCACTGTCAGCTGAATACGTTTAACTTTGGAATTAATGTTATTTTCAAGAGGTCAGACATGTGACAGTAACAACAGTCTTTTGCCAAGCCATGTATTTCAGGTCTGCATCTGAATTTCCCCAGAGCCTGGTATTGTTTAAATACGAGTAACTGACTCTGGCTCATTGCTAATGCAAAACTTCTGTTCTCTGCACTCCTTCAGAGGTCCACTTGTGGCTTCCCTCCCCACGCAGGCACAGCGAGGCAGATCGTCTGTGGCCTCTCCCACAGTACACACTATTTAGCAGTTCAGAGGCTCCTAACAGCCAGAGGCTAAGAATAACAGCAGGCATTTTTCCTGCCATTTCCTCCCCACCCCAGAGACTGCCAGCTGTTTCAGCAGAGGGTTAGATGGTAGCCACATGGTTTGTGAAAACTCTACTGACGGCCACAGTTGCCAGGCTGCACTGGTAACTGGGACAGGGGCACCTCCAGTGCAGCTGCTGGTCTGCCTGGTGCTCACCGTGTGGAGAGAAAGCCCCTGGGAAGGGGGCAGTGGCTGCCTGCACTAATGGCTGGGCTTTCTCAGAGGGAGTCTCCACTCTAAGTATGGTCTATTTTGTATCACGTTGCAATGGTATGAAATACCAGATCAGTGCTCTGTACAGTGTCTTTTGGTGGTGATACAGATCTAGGACACTCTGAATTATATCAGGAAATGCTATTTGTGGAGGCACATGCAGCTGGAAAGTGCCTGGGGTCTGGCTTTGGTGGAAACAAGTAACAAGTCCACCCCACTGCACCAATCCCTGAACTCCAGCAGCCACCAGTTAGCAGTGGTGGGCTTTGGCACCGGTCTGGTGTGTGTGTGTGGTGCCACAGCCCAGTCCCCATGACAAGGAAAGCTGCAGCTTTCTGCAGCACAGCTTCACAGAAAGCTTGATCTCACCAGATTAACTATTAGCAATACTAATATTGCATAAACACTGCCTTTAGTGTTCTAAAGTTCTTCCCCATGCAGTATTCTATAAATACCACCCTGCCTCTGTAAGCTGCTCAGAGGATTTTAGAGGGCACAGACCCCCCTCTCCAGACATACCTCCAGGGAGATGTACATGGCCAATTCCTGGGACTCCTTTTCTCTGTCTCTCAGAACAGGTGGGGTCCAAATCTTCTGTCAGTTAACTTTTATTTTCCATCCTGCTTTGTAGTTCAGATAGAGTTTTGGTTCACTTGGCTGGCGTGGAGTATTTTCACCACACCCTTGTCTCTTTAGACAAATAACCTCTTTTCTAACCTCTGGCAGAGCTAAACCTAGTGAGTAAGAAGAAACAGTAGTTAAGGCATAATAAATAAAGCCACCCTGAAGAAATACGTGCACAGAGCAAGATGAATGGGCATCATCTACCTGGACAGTGTGGCTGCAAAACATGTGAGGAATAAGTAAGACATGTCAGATGCACTAGGACACCTGACAAACAGGGAATGACGTTTCTTGAAACCACAGTGTTTTATCTCTGCTTGTTTGAACCAAACACTTGTAATAGTTGTGTTCCTTCCCATAGTCAAAACAATAAAAGCCAGGCACCATTTCATTAATTTCCAAACCAGCATCAGATAAGCAGAATTACATTTAAAAAAGTAAACACCCTGCCACAGAATTGGAGGATATGTAAGCGTTTGGGGCTTTTTTTTTCCTGTGTCTATGAAAGGGGGAGGTTTTTAGCATTATGAATAGATTTCATTTTGTAAGTTGTGCTACAAAGCACTGATAAGGCAACGGGAAAACAGCACAGATTGAGGTAGAGCAGGAAGAAATACCACCCATATTAGGAGACAGCCACTTACTTAGGGGCTTCCATTTGAATAAAGATGCCATTGTTCAACCAAAAGAATGCACATATTCACAGGCCCAGCACAGAATAGCTCAGTGTATCTAGAACTCCAGAAGTGTCCAAATTACAGCCCCAGGGCCAAAACTGCCCTTGAGTCTTTCTGAAGAATGACCCTCTGCTTAATTAATCAGCACTTTAACTGTGAGTGATCCCAGGACACACTTTTCTCAGGCCTTTTTCTTAGCTCTGCTTGTTTAGAACAAACCTTTAAATGTTCTCTGGCTGATTTTTGACCATTTTTCCCCCTTTCAAGATTATTATTTCCTGTTCTACTGTGAAAGCTCATTAGAAACGAAGACCAGCATCTAGATGATCTCAGTTCAGTTTACTTGGATAGCGAGTGATTGACTCGGTATGGAGAGACACTGGCACCCTTTCAAAGCCTACCAAAAAAAGATTAAGTCTACAGGCTCCCAGAATATTGCTACTGCAATTTTCTTTCCATATACTAAGGAAGAATTATGGCAGGGTTGATGAGTTTGTACATGCCATTCTGTTAGTCATATTTGATCCTATCGCTGTAACTCCAGCTGTTGTGCGTGGAATCCTTACCAAGATCTCTTTCCCGTTTACTCTGCACAAGACAAGTTAGAATTTACAGCACTGAGATCTTCTCATTGTCACAGTCCAGGTTGTCTGTCTTCTCATACAGCTTTTTTTTTTTTTTTTTTCTGTTTGGAACAGTGCTGAAATTCAATAGCAACTAGAAATACATGAGGACAATTAAAAACATAGTGCAAAATTTCTCTCCAAATTGTACTCAACTTGTCTACCTAGCTTTTATGATAAAATTAATCCTATTCTAAGTGAAGTTAAACAGGGAAAATCAAAGGTTTTGCTTAAAATGAAAACAGAGGCATATATATTTTTTCCTAAGACTGATCTTTCCAGTGAAAAGCAAGTGAATTTTTATCATCTTTACAAACTTGTAACAAAACAGACTAAAAAATGTCAAGGATTTTAAAAAGTCAACATGAATGTTTTGAAAAGCTATAATGATAATACATAATAACATCTGCAGCTAGGGAAGCTGGAGACATACTGTTTGATAGGCCCTATCTTATGATATCCAATATTAAGCTAAGTAAAATGATATGACCGGATGGCCTAACTAAATTTAGTAGTTTGGTGAATTGCCACTCTACTAAATTTAGTCATCCCATAATGGGCATTAGAGATCTACAGTCCAAATGATAAAATCTGTCTTGCTTTTTTAGGCTCCCAGCGAATGCACAATATACTTTGTGGCACTATTAGGAAATAAGCAAATCTTCAAGGGAAACCAGGAGGAGGAGGGAACCAGGACCTAAAGGAACACAGAAGGAATTGGGATGTGCAAAACTGCACCCACATGCTCAACTCTACCCTGGCAGCAGGGTGACCCGAAAGGAGGAGAGGAGGAGAAGAGCTCTCTAGGTGCACTAATTCTCCCCACTGTAAAGCTGCCACTCCAAACATAACCTTGTGTTGGAGCCATGGGAAGAGGAATGGTTTCAAGTGGGAGCTGGGCTCTCTGAGCCTTGCTGGTCTTAGAAAACATATGCTGGCTGCATTTTCATACCATTCTTTGTATATTTTCCATTCTGGGCCTTGTAATCCTGATGGTAAACGGGACAGTATTTTTCAATGTACATTTCCTTGCATCTGTGAGCCAGCTTTACAGCTATGAAAACTGCTAAGTCACTTTTCTCCTCAAAACTATATTGGAGGTGTTACTTACACAGTTCCTGCTGTTTAAGGGGATTTCTGCTTCTCAGTCCATGTGTACTGTGACCTCTCAGCTGGTGTGAAACCATGCAGGACAATTTTTTTATTTTAATGGGAACTCTAATAGGGTTAGAAGCTTTTAAAAATTCTGGTATTAATGAGTAGAGAATAGTAATAAGTGGACATGATTAGGAAACACCATAATATTATTTGTGTGTCCTTAAAAATTGCTGCTTCACTCTGTCCTCATATAAAAAGCTACTAGATGCCCATGTAAACTGAGCAATACTTCTTGACTCTAGGCAGAAAATGGTGCTCTTGTTAATGGTGCCCAGTACAGCAATGGAGACACAGCCCTGATAGTCAGCAGGTTCTCCAGATCTAGCTTTATATCATAAAAATCCTATATCTTTTTATCTAGTTTGAATATCATAAACTATAAGTTAGCTCTTAAACCCTCCTTACAACAGGCAAGTCTGAACCTGTCAGAAGTTCTGTATGAATTATTCTCTGCAAGAAACAATTTTATTGATCATAGTTGGGTGTACATGTTCAACAGAGACGCAGAATGGGGTTTTTAAAAAATAAAGTAGCTGTAAATAACAGCTTTTTAAACCCCCATTTCCTTAATCCTTTACCAAAAAAACAAACAAACAAAAAAAAAAAAAAAAACTCCCTGGAAAAACACTTTGTCCTTTTGGCAGGGTGTGGGGGAGCTTCTAAAATAGTAGCCAAGATGTAGGTATGAAAATAAGATCATTCCAGCTATTACCTGTATGTTGTCCATCTGTGTAGACACAGTGTTTTGGAAATAAGAGAAGGGAAAGGGACAAAGTCTCAAAATTCAGATTCCACTTATGAGATTCCAATTTTCACTCATCAGGCTTTACTCTTTTCGTAAGATTTTAAAATCTGACTTCCCAGTAAACAGATGTGTGGAGTGCGATCACCCTGTCCTAGGCCTCTCCTCGTAACTTTTGGAGAGGTTGACCATTTTGACCCCAGTTGCATTTGGAGGTTGTGTAGGTCTCAAACAGGTAGGGCTATCAAAGGCATTACAAAGTGCAGCCCTACCAATGTTCCCAGGGACCAGCTCAGCCCAGCCCAGAGGGGCTGTCACAGAGGAAAACTATTAGACACCAGAGAATCCAACCAGAGCATCTAAACACACCAGGAACCAGGGTGCCCTAGTTCTGCTGCTCACATAGTAGCTTGTTTTTCTTTTTATAATTATGTCTTAATCATTCTTTATGCTGAAATAATCATAACATATTTACAACCAGACTCTATTTTAATTTTTGTCTTCAGATCACTTTCTATGTGGCCTCATACTGCCATTTACAACCCAAGTGACACCCTTCCTATCAAAGACAATTTGGATTTCTTTTCTCAGGCACAAGTTTGCAAAGTATTGCAAAGTCAAACGATTTACTCAGTGTTATGAATAGACCTGATGGTGTAAAAAGGCAGAGGAGAAAGTCTGGATCTGACCCAGTGTGTAATGGGCTTCTTGTTGCTGCAATTTTGTAACTCTAGAATAAAACTTATTTTGTGTATCATGGCTTCACAGCCCAACAGATGTGACACTTGGCTGCTCACTCCAGTGGTGCTGCTGACTTTCAGTGCAGATGAACATACTCTGGTCAGTAACCACTAGCATTGGTTTTCCAAACATCAGCAGCCTTATTGTGACTGTGTTGCTTTTTCTTTTCTGATACGACTTTCCCAGTCTGCTGTGGTTTTTCCAAGCTGCTTGTAAATATTTGGAAAAATGCATTAGTTTCACATTGCTCTTAAGACAAGTTTCATCTAGACTTGCTTATTTACATACATTCATGTTTTACAAGTTTTCTCACCCTTGTCTTTTAATCAAACACCTGTTTTCACAAGGAATTCACTTCTTCCTAATCATCAGTCCTTATTATTTTTGTTGTAGACTGATTCTTATTTCTTAAAAAAAAAAAAAAAGTTCTATTGCTTATCCGTTTTAAACTTATAATTAACTTCTCCTTTCTCATTTGCTAATGCAACTGTTTTCTCTCCAGTATTTCCTTTTCCCCTGGTACACTTATATATTCTCTTGTTTCTCTTGCCCCTTTGGCTAACTTCAACTCATTCTGCCTTAAGCTGGGGAAAGGGAGGTCTTCACAACACAGCACTTAGAACTTCCACACCATTTTATACTTTCAAAGTCTTCTGCAGACATCAACTCATTGACTTTCATAACATGCCACTGAGGTAGGGAAGTATTATTAACAGCTTTATTTTGATGAGGAAAGTGAAGGGGAGGCACTGAATAAATCGATGCTGACTACAGAGGGGCTGCTGCAAGGGCCCAAAATGCCATCCATGTACTCCAACTAGAAACTAAGCCTGCTCACAGGCACAACATCAGCAGCAGCAAAGTCAGAAAGCTGAGCTCAGGGAAGGGAAGGCAAAAATATCTCTCTCAGCTTATTTTTAAGGTGAAGACTCCACAGAGGTTACCCATCTAGGTTTCTGTTCAGTTCTGCCAGTCAGATGCTCCTACATGACATTAACACATCTGGTTAAATTACAGTGGGAGAAAGCCCTGCAATTGTTTGCCTAGAGGATATTTTTAAAAACCTGTTGTTGCTTTATACATGTGCCTGACAAACATCTTTACTCTTTGATAGCCAGTACTCCTAGAAAAACAGTTCCAAAACCATATGCTCAAGGTGCTTGAACTAAGATTTAACTAGCCCCCTTTACACAGGGGCATATGAAGAATGTACATTCTCATGCAAATATGCCAGCCCAGGCTTCCTGCAATTTTCTACATGTTTGTTATACCCACACTATACAGGATTCTCAGTGTTACTTTTTTTCATGATCCTAAACAGTGGTTAAACACTGTTGTGTGTCTGGAAATCTAAAAAGTTAAATGATTTTCATTTTCTAAGCTAGAGTCAGCAACATCTTTGTCCCCATTGCTTGAGCTGGTGCCTCACCACACTGCTCCCTAGCATGGCAGGCCTAGAGCTTATTGTAATCCTGCCTCTGACACCAGCTGACCAAGGGGATTTTAACTGATCCCCCTGAGGAGCCCTCTCCCCTCACCCTTCTCTCTCCACACTGCCCTCCATGCTCATCCTGCCTCTCTCCCAGAGGTGCAGGCAGGACATCCTCCCCTCCAGCCAGGGGCTTCCAGAGGGCAGGAGAAAACTGGTGCCACACTGCAATTTATGGGGCTAGCAGCCAGAGGAGGTGCAGAGCAGTGATTTTCCTCTCTCCCAGGGGGAAAGTGAAATGTGATGGTCTAGTTCCTCCATCTCCAGCACCTTTTCCAGAAAGAGGTCCAAGTTAGGTCCTGGATTTACATGTCTGTGTGTGTGTGCATGCAGCTCCTAAAACCAACATGGTTAAGTTCTGAGCAGAGGTTCAGCACACAGCTGGCTTAGCACTCCTAAACTGTGCTGGCCAAGTATCCAGTTCAGATGTTTGTGAAGGTTTCTTTCGAAAGGCTGAAAACTGCATCTGTGTTCCCAGTTCAAGTTCTCTCACAAATTTGAACAAAAACCTTGTAAAGTTCAGCATCTTCCAAATTGCCCCATATAAGTCACTACTGAAACCATATCCAAATGGCTCCCCCCTGCCATACCTTCCACAGAAATGACCTAAACTTTGTCAGGTTCACATGTCCCTAGAGATGATCTCATTTCACTGCTTCAAAAGAGCTTTGGTCTGTACAGCCTGTAGCAGCAAATTTACACTTCAAAAAGCAGACAGCTTTTTCCACATCTTATTCACTTAATGGGTGAGAATGTAAAATTAGTTCCGTTGCTGATGAGGACCTTGAGCCAAATGAAAAGTGTTCATTTGTCAGCACAGACTTACAGCCTGAAACATGATTATATAGCTAATCCAATAATGGGGTTTGATGCTGAGCATTTATTTATATACAGTATGTCTTGTTATCTGTTGATAATCAGCCTCTACAATTTACTCTCTTTTGTGTCATTAGACATAGCAACATCTTCCAGACATATTACATTTGAGTGTCAACATATAAACACACACAAAACCTTTCTGACCAAAAGACTCTTTGCCTATTTGCCTTGGAACAGTGTTTGAATTTGAGCTTTTTGTAGTTTAAAATATTAGTAGCAAATTAATCATTTTAGACTGAGAAGCTCTCTGCATCTTAGAAGTCTTAATAGATTAAAATTTGAAACATAAATTTTGTTTCCTTATCTCTAACATCATATGAACTGATTTATTCTTTTTTTGCCTGATGTGAATACCAATATCTAATTATCTCAGGTATAAATTTGTATACATTAAATGGTCCCTGTCCTTCCATATTCTAACATCAGACAGTATCTTAGACTTAGCAAACTATGTGAACACAGCTATTTGATGGCTAAACAGATGCATCTTTTATAGAACAGAAACTAAGTGTAACTTCTTAATGTTAATATCAGGCATAGTTCCTACATCAAATTCATTAAAAACAAACAGAAAACCAGAAAGTTGCTTGTTTTTACCTCCCCCGCACCCCCTCAACTTTTTGACTGATTTCTGTTTCTACTTAATGCCCCTGCAGTTGTGTAGATGATTGCAAATATCTAATACTGAATTACTGGGACAGTTTGCTCCTCATTTAAATATAGAATACATAAAATCCAAATATTTTAAATGGGGAGGCATTTTAATAGCTAGTCTATAGCATGATGCATTGAAACACTCACCAGATAGTAAGAAAAAAAAATCTATGGGCAAGTGAAATCACTCCAGTATGAAACTGGGAGCTAACTGCAAATGTGAGGCACACCTGCAAACTCTGTGAACAATCCTGCAACACTCCACGAGGCAATTTCTGTGCTAAAGGAGAGCTCTGCCTCCAGAAACACCCAGCAACTCCTCTGAAGGTTGAGCGAAGTCTCCTCTAAATTTGGCAGACAGGAACCTTTTAGAAGTAAAGCTATTAAATAAAATTTACCTCAAAGGATACTGCAAATCAAGGATGCAGGTGAGAAGCAAATGATGTACGAGCCAAACTCGAGCTTTGCCGCTGCCTCTCTCCCGAGCAGGATCAGGCCTCCCTGTGTGCTTTTGTTTAGCTGAAATTTACTCTACAATAAATACTTATATATTGCTGCAACATCATGTTTTATTGGGCTGCACTGGTTTACTAAAACCAGCAGGCTGGTAATAGCAGTGCTTGCGGTTTCGCCTGTAATTCATTTGTGCATGGTAATGCACAGGGAGAGATATGATACCAGATAATAAGGCAAATTAAAAAAATGACTAAACTCACTACTTGATATTAGGACCATGTTCAGACAGGCTGATTCTTTGGATATTTTTATTTTTTTGTTTTACCTCAGCAAGGTAATTCATTAGGCATTCGCTTGGGTAAAGAATAAATGAATCCAGCATACATTACATCCTCACTTTAGTCGCAGAAACAAATCTTTCCTGTACCCGCCACTGTAATCTTCAGAGTTTTCCTTATATAAAATACCTCGAGAAAAATGCACCTCAGTAAGATTTACACTTTATTACTCTAATGATTCTACAAACACTGCCACAATGTGATGAAAGGCAAAGCAGTCCTGATCTGATTGAGAGCTAATAAAAATCAGTACTGAAAACTGAAAATAGCACCCTTATCATCTTTCTTTCATTTAGACCTGATTACTAGGGGATTATAATGCAATCACAGCTATGTGTGAGAGGTAGCTATGGGAACCAGTTTTAACTGTTTATCTAGCCAAAGATCTTAATTTAAGTTTGAACACTCTGATTCATTTATATGTAAGACACCAAGGAGACAAAATGCAGAAGAAACAGATGCTCACTTGTTCTTTCCATTTAACTTCATAAGCTACCAGCCAATTTGTCTTTCAGGGACAAAATTAATTTCTGATGACAATGTGAGCAAGTAATAAACTAGAAGTTCCTGTCCTGGGAAACTTGTTAAGGCCATGTAATATTCTGGTGCTATTTAGGAAAAAAAACAATTTGCTCATAGACTTGCAGGGACATCTGTAACAGAGTTTTCTTTGTCCCTCTGCTGTTCCTCATTTCTGGGGGCTTTATGACACCTTTTCCAGAGGTTCATTTGAAAAAGTTCAAAAGGAAACATATTGCCCATTATTTCTTTCCTGTGGGGTATTTTTTTTTTAGACTGCTTTCCCCCACCTTCATATTCACAAATCGTGCAAACCTGAATCCACTTGCTTTGCTGCTTCCACACATCCACAGAAAGCAACCACCAGCCAAGAAGGCCTAACAAAATTAATCAAAAATAATCTGAGGAACACACTATCAGAAATTTTGAGGCAAGTACACACCTGAAAACATCTGACAAAGCACTGTGAAAAAGCAGTGTGCATTTATTTAGGTGGAAGAAGTTTTCCCTTCAATGCTGTGAAAATTGTTAAGCTACCATCATTAACAGGGGGGGGAAAAAAATGCCAAAATGGGGGGAAGCAG